>JAJOOO010001110.1:0-58764 GCA_029582685.1 Solanum piurae | reverse complement strand
ATTTTCCCATATATATATATATATATATATATATATATATATATATATATATAACTCTTTCTGAACACATCAATATCTGATTCTCCACACTTGACTTGGTTTCTCATCTTATCATCTCCCCCTTAGGTCTGAAGTGGATTCTTTAAAGCTATGGATCTATTCCATCTTTCCTAAACAAGTCTATATTCAATTTACTATAATACTCCAAGAAATGCTAATCCCATGGCTACTGAACTCTCCATATGCAGGTACTAAGATTCCTTCTAAGATCTCTTACTCAGATGCTTCTCTTAACCTCTTCCCGATCCTATAGAAGTCTTTCTACAATCGTTACCTGCATTGACTATATATTATCCCCTCGACAAAACTCTTAACGGTAATAAATAATGCTTACATCAGCCTATCCCACATTGACAACTCAATTATACTATCTAGGCACACATAAAATAATTCATAAACTTAAATTAGAACGTCGTCTAACTACATACGATCTTTGGTAAACCTCTTAATGCTCTTGCTAATCTAATTACTTAGCCACACTCCCTTGCTCTCATCTAAAAGTCATAATGCCTATCTTTCACGCTTGTAAAAAATTAACACCTTAATTTCTAACCTAATTTATGTCAAACCTACTAGATTAGATCTCGAACTATCATCACCCTCATGTTGCCATCCTTTTGATCACGACACCCATCTTCAAATTCAAACTTAGTGTCTATTACTAATCACGGATATCAATATAATTTGTCTCTTACTATACTAACTTACAAGTAATAGATAAGATTTAGAAACCCTCACCCACTAAGATCTCATGGCAAGTAGTCAATCTTTATCTCTCAATCTACCTATTTACATATTAGTGCCACTTTTTTTTCAACACATGTTATTTTTACCCTTTTCACTATACATCATTGCCTAATTAATTCTATAACCCTTTGAATACCATAGGGCTCTCCCTTCAAAAATCATAAGTCTAGCTTAGGTCTATCACCTTATCACTACTCTGCTCTTTTATTCAACATCTATATATACTTGGTTTTCACTAACACAATGGCACATCGACATAAAATCCCTTATGGTTATAGTATACTCTAACTCATCCTGACTAGTAACTATCACTCTACCTTCTATCATGAAATCTACACAAATTCATCACTTCTTAGTCTACCCATAACGAAAACTCCTCATTAATAACTTACTTGGTGCATGACTGCAATAACATAATATACCTCATCATTATCTCCCTTTCTTAGATTACTATACTTTTGCATGCATTCATTTAACTTTAGGAACTTCTACTACTACTGGCTCATAATATCTCAAATCACACTACTTCTGGGAGGAAATACTACCCAAGCATTGAAAAACGTACTCCCCATCTTAAAGGGTATCATTTGAAATGAGATTTTTAAAGAAGAGAATCTAAGAGTACATCTCGCTTTTAGCTCAAAAGCACAATTTATATGAATAAGGGTGCATTCTTTCAAATCTAGACACTTAAGCTCACTCACGAGCTTCTCTCAAGCCCCTCTACAGTCCTATTACTTTCTGAACTATTTTGCTTAGAGTAACTCATTGATAAGGATCTGGGCTTTTCTCTTCAACTACCTTGAGTATGAGAGTTAGTTGAATAGATCTGAAAAACACACGAGTTTGAATAAGTTCTCTATTACACAGTTTTATTGCACGATTTGGAGTATGAAAGAAGGGAAACTTTTCTTAAATGTATGTAGCTCCTCATTTATAGAAGTGGGGCCTTACAACCATAAATAGATCCTACTGACGTGACTTTATAGAAATCCTAGGACACTTGAAACCTGACTCTGATACCAAGTTTGTCAGGCCCCGAGCCTACACCCTGGATGTGGCCACACTCGAGAACCATTGGTGGTCCCCAAGCGAACCCTTTATCTTGCTGACTACTTAGCGGAAGACTTACTCAAGCGATAATAAACTTAAAAATAAATTTTAGAACATTTAAACTCAAAGTAAATACTCAACTCCAAATGGCTGTAAAATAGTCAACGACATATGTATAATAGTTTGCAAATATCCCTCAAGGAAAAGTAAATACTAAGAGACTCCTTAACTCTATCTATATATGAAGCCTCTATTACTCAAGATGGATGTTGGGACAAGACCCACAATATCTCTCAAGACAATTAACTAAAAATAAATGTGAAGTGCTCTAGAATGCAAGGAGACTCACCCAAGCTATCTCAAGTGTAAAGTGATCTCAAAATAGCACCTATTGATGACCTGAACACAAATATCTGCATCATAAAAAATGTAGGTCAAATGACATTAGTTCATTGAATGTACGAATATGTAACACCCCATAGAACCTAGTTAGACCTAGCTATTGTTTGATGGAATCTAGTAGGGCGAACTAGAGCCTCGCATGTTAGTTTATAGTTGTACCCTTGTTTAAATGATGAATAATGGCTTTTGAAATTACTTTGGTGATTTTAGAGGTCAAACGTCAAGAAACGATTATAACGCCTGGAAACTAGCAAGTTGAACTAGTGAGATGAACTAGTGTGTTGTAGGGTCTTGTAGTGGACCTTTGGGAGTGTTGTATGAGAGTTTAAATGAAGATAATGTTCCCTATACTTAGATGGACATAAATAGGGGTTAAACGTCTGGGTACGACCCCCCCCCCCAAGGACAACCCTAGAGGTCCTTGAGGAGGACCCCATCATTAGCCAAAAGTTGTCAAAAATAGCTTGACTTACGGAGGCAAGTGATGCCCCGTAAGTCAAACGATGCCCCGTAAGTCTGCTCCGTAGGTCAGGACTTAGTCTAGGGAGCTTTAGCTCCCATGACCAAGTCCCAGACCCAAACGACGAAGGCACAGAACGGCCCGTCACTCCACCTACGGTCTGTAGGTGGAGGTCTCGTAGGTCTGCCCAGTTTTTAGCTTTCAGTTTTAAGGTAGGAGTTGAGGGTTAGTTTAGTAATTAGTTTAGGGGTTAGGAGGGTCGATTAATTAGTTAATTTACCTCCTATAAATAGTTAATAGACCCTAAACTAATCACTTTTTACCCTTACATCTAAAGACCCCTAACATCCTCTCCAAAATTCATCTCTCTAGAATTGAGGAAGAAGAGAAGAAAAGAGGGCAGTGGCTTAGGGGTGATTTTATCCATGGATTCAAGCTTAGTTTAAGGCTGTGATTGAAGGTATGTTTAGATTTTCATCTATGGGTTCTTCAACTCATAGAGTCCCCTAGAAACCCCCAAGATTTGTGAAGAAGAACCCCAATCTAAGCTATACTTCCAATGTATGGGTTTTAGGTGGGTACGATTCCAAAGTGTTGGATACTACTCATATATGATTAATTTAGTATTGATTCATGATATTATGAATAATTTATGTGAATTCCTTGTATAACCCTAATTTTTCTAAGTATGTGGGTTTAAATCTTTTGATGAGAAATTGATGGTTCTTGATAGATTTTCTAGAGTTATCACCATGTATAGAACTTATCCAAGAATGGGAATATGAAATCATGAATTGAACTAGGCTTATGCATGTATGATAGAATATGAATCGAATGATTAGAATTGGGACTCTATGATGAATTATGCTTAGAATTGTCTATGATTAAGGCTTATGAATGATGTGTATTGTGATCTAGATTAGTATGTTGATTGTGCTCGTTAGAGTAGAATAGCTTGAGGTTGAGTCTTATTATTCCTTCATGGATAGTTTAGTTATGTAGCTTGGGCTGGTAGATCCCATAGTAGCTTGGGATTGAGGAATTAAGCTCTCCGAAGGTTAGCTTGAACTAGCATTGGTAGGATGCTTTTCATGGTAGCTTGAATTAGTATAGGCATGGTAGCCTAGGATTGAGGATCTATCCTCTCCTGTGGGTAGCTTGAACTAGCATTGTTAGGATGCATTTTATGGTAGCTTGACTTGGTTAGGCCAAGACCAATTCATGGTAGCTTAGGATTGAGACATTATACTCTCCTAAGGATAGCTTAGGGTTGAGGATTTACACTCCCCTAAGGATAGCTTGCATCTTATTGAATGGTTGCATGATGGCTAGGTTAGTATACTTGTATCCTTCCTTTAATAGCTTGGATTGTATGATAGGATGTTTTCCATGGAAGTTAGGTCTAGCATGATAGTATGCTACACTTTGATAGTCTAGAATGATAATTAGTTAGCATTGAGTAAGCTAGTCTAAAGGAGTATTTAGTGTGAGTGGTATTATGGGATGTCACTAATACATTGCACAAGTATGACTTGAAGCTACTTATGAAGTGCCCTCTTATGTGATGTATGACTAGCTTGGATTGTTTCTATAATTGCCTTCCATGGTAGGATTGACTTAAGATGATAGTTCCTTGTCATTATGAAAGTAAACCAATAGTGATACCTACAAATGGTAAATATGAATAGGGTGGCTTCAAGGTATACTTAGTGTGTGTGGTTTAATGGGATGCCCTACATACATTGCACAAGTGTGCTTTGAGGTTACTTAGGGGTTTAGTGCTCTTATGTCATGAAAACCTAGGTCTTAACTATGAAGGTGGACTATGATCAAGAATGACCAAAGAGAAGGTACTTAGCTTAGATAGTATTATGGGATGCTATCTTGGCCTTGCACAAGTATGCTTGAAGGTGGCTTGTGAAGTAGTTCACTTGAAATATGAAAGACTAAGGGTTGAAGTATGAACTTATGTACGTCCTATGATGAATTGTTATGATATGATGCTTATGTTGTAGTTTATGTTATGATTATGTTATTGTCTCTTATGATTATGTCTTATGTTGATTAACCCCTTTGAGATGTTTTATGTTGGTATGTTAGTTTTCATACTTGGTACATTTTGTACTAACGCATATTGCCTACATTCTAATCAAATGTAGGGTGTTGGGAGATTGAGTTGCTTGGAGGCTAGGTTCCTAAGTGCAAGAAGATTGAAGATTGGTGAGTCCTCATAGCTTCGAGGACAAACCCCTTATGTTTCATTTATGTCCTTTCTTATGTTTTAGACTTTATGTGGGCTGCATCCCAAGACTTTTATTCATGTTATTTATAGATGGTTTGAGACAAAGATGTTAGAAAGACTTCCGCTTTTATGAAATATTTTTGACATTATGCTTTAAAGAAAGTTTTAAATTCTCCCTACTTTTCTACGATCTTATGATATGATAATGCTAAGGGCTTGTATGCGACCCCTTCGAGGGTCAAGTACGCTGTGTTACGACTAGAGGGTGCTCTTGGGTCGTGACAGAATATGTAATATAAGTGAGGCTAAATAGCTAAATGAAAGGACTACAATAGACAATAATGTACTCAAGATGAATGTAAAGAAATAAAGGAGTTAAATCATTTTAAAAGTTTCAAAAATACTTACTCATCTCTGAACTTAACATAATATGTGTTATATGAAATACACTTTAACTCTATTAGGAGATTCTCTAACCGAAAACAATCAATAGAGCTATGTGATGATACATCGTCTCACCCATGCTGCCAGAACTGTCATATACCTTGCGGAGATATAGGACACTTGTACTAAGTGGATCCACGAAGTTGTGCCTAAGGGAACTAAGGATTCATCCAAAAAGTATGATCATTTACCCTTGTTGGCATACATGGTTTATGAGGACTTTGAGTTGTCTGAACTCATCCACATATCGGTGCTCAATACTAATCACAATAATATACATATGCTTATGCTCAAATGTATAAAACATACACTTTCTCTATTTTGAGATAATTGCTCAAACTATCCTCTTAAAATAGGTGACTACTCGAAAATATCTATGAACTAATAAACTTGTTTAGAAATCAAAGTTTCTCTTTTCTCAAAATAAATAATACTCTCTTTCTTCATGAAAAAATGAAACATTTCGGAAATACTTAGTTCCATTATACTCTTTCTCAAACTACTTTTCACTTCCTCAAAAAACTCAGTTTAAAACATAAATGTTGTCTTTAAAATATTTTCAAGTTTTATAACTCAAAATAGGATTCATGCTAAAATATAAACATGAAAGAATCAACTTAAGAATCCCAATAACAATATATAAACTCAATTCTCTGAACTCAAGAACTCAGAACTCGACGATACTACTCATCTCAAGAATACTCAATTCATAGGGTTCATGCTGAAATATAGACATTAATGAATCAACTCAAGAATCTCAAATGTATAACATGTATCAATTCAATAATTAGGAATAGAATTTCAAAAAAGAATCAGGAACTCAAAATTAACTCATCTCAGGAATACTCAAATATAAGGATAGAATCCTAGAGTACTCGTGTACTAATTTGAAAGTAGATGTACATCATGAGGATGAATTAGTCCACCACTATGATAGTCTTACATACCTCGAAGAACAAAGTTCTTGGCAAAATCGACGAAACACGAAGAATGCTTGAAACACTATTTTTTCTCCTCTTAGAACCTTGCTCTAATGACTTGAAGTGTTAATGAACGTAAAAGAGCTGATTAACACTTTCTAAGCCCTTAATTAGGTGTAATACGTCGTGGTTTAGGCTTATAATAGGGGTTAAAATGATGTAGTTTATGTACCAAAGACATATGGGAAGACCAAAATGACCCAGCTTAAAAAATTGTTGAGGTGCCTTAAAAGGGAGGTTTCACGAACCGTTTAAGGCTTCACGGTTTGTGAAGCACTTCATGGGCCGTATAGCCGGCCCTGAAACATCACTTGCCCTACAAGGCTTCACTAATATGGGATTGGCCTTTTACTCCAAACTTGAAATGAGGCAAACTTTGTGGCGTTGGAAAGAGGACTAAAAGACCTTTAATTTTATAGGTCATGGGCCACATAATTCATTTATGTGATGAGAGATATGATCTTTTGAAGTTGACCTATATAGAATCTTACGTCAAAACTTAATCGGTAAGAAGGCTTTCAACTCAACTTTGTGCTAGGGGTTGTAGTGACCTTAATTGATATCCAAAATCATTCCCACACTAAAGAATTTAATTTAGCATCTAAGAACAATTAAGAATCACTCAGTATGACCTTATACAGAATTCAAGAATGGTTTGGAGCTTAACTTAGATATTTTTGGGGTGTTACACCCTCATGCCGGTTGCATTGTCGCTTGGCTTGGCTTTCGCTACGACTACGACTTCAACTTTGAAAAATGATAGATTGAGATATTATTTTTTGAACAAAATTTTATTTAATTATTTAATTAATTATGTATTTAATTAGTTGCTAAATATTTAATCATTAAATTTAGACAACCCAAACGACCACATATCTGTCATGCCCCTAGGCTACCCCCTGACGTAAACACGGGACCAAGGATCACGAGTGACCCCAAGCTAACCCTGAGCTGGCATATCATAAGCATACTAAAATATTACTGAATAAAATATACTATGCGGAAGCTTAAAACCATAAGTAACTGAAAGTTGGGAATAACCAATAGTAATCTGAATAAATAAATACTAAGCAAGAGTTTAAGATATTGAACTATAACTCAAATACTAAAGTTGAATCTGTCTTAAATAAGTCTCTAACTAACAAGAGATATTGGGACATGCCCCCAGCTAACTCTAGTAAAATTGAAACTAAAATGAAAGACTGAAATATAAAGAACATGTCTATCGTCCTCGAAGAATGAGGACTCACCACTGATACTGTTGAATACCGATCAGGAACCGATCTACATGTGATCTAGATGCTGAGGACCTGAACCTACATCACAAAAAGATGTAGCGCAGAGTATGTGTCAGTACTTGAAAGGTACTGAGCATGCAGGATATGATAAAGCTGAATAAACATATAACCGCAAAATTCATACTTAGCAATGATATAATTTGAACATGATAAAGATACTGAGATATATTGAACATGAACTAACTGAATGCAATGACCAAGTACATAACACGCTGAAACTGAATTCTGAATTATAATTGGAACCTGGTCAATGTACTAGAATCTGACTGTGGGAGCTATTATTTACCGACATAAAACCACATGAGCTAAATGTGGAGTCCAATGTATACGCCCCATCGAGAGGACCCAATATACCTTGTCAAGGGTATAGAGGCATTACTGGTGTGATCACTAAATATGATGCCCACAGAGGGGACTTATAAACCTACGAGGGAACGTAGTTCTAGGACTATGCGCATGACTGACCCTAGTCAAACTCGGTGTTAAGTCTACTCCCAACTGGAAATATGTACAATACAACATAAATAAAATATAATGAATATCTCGATATTATGACATGCTAACTGAAAATGCAACATTAAATACTGATAATGAAATATTAAAAACTGAGGCATGTATATTTGTTTATCTGTCCTAGCTAGTGTAATTCATGAACTACATGAATCTGCACAACTAGGGTTTTGAAATTCATGCAAGAACTAAGCTACATTGTTACAAAAACATAATAATATGATTAGGAATACCCTAAAAGCTAAATCACAACAATTGTCTGAAGTTCTAGAAACCCTAGGTCTAAGCAATTTTTAGGGAATCAAGATTCTGACTAAAATCTACGGACCTAGTGGGTGAAAGGAATACACCAGTGAAATCCCACATACATGGTGACAAATATCATGAAGAAATCTTTCGATTTCAGGGTTGGAACTGACGAAAACCTGTTGCGTTCTTGGAGAGAGCTTGGTCGACTGTTTTCTCTTTTTTTTCTCTAAGTTTCACTTGATTTTGGTGAATGAATGATTAGGGTATGTTCGGACTAAGTTATTAAGCTTAAACTGACCAAAACTATGTAGTTTAGGGGTTAAACGACGTAGATTGGGTGTCCAATGCATAGAGGAAAAGACCAAAATGACCCCACTTAAAATCTGATGAGGGCCTACCACGGGCCCTATGATGGACCATCACAGGGACCACAGACCGTCAAGTGGGTCATGGTCCTTGTCCAGTAGCTACAGGTTCTGGGTGGTTCGATCATGGGCCCTACCACGACTCGTGTGAAGGACCACGGACCGTGAAGGTTGATGTGGTTCTTCGCTTGGGCTGGTGGTCTGTTGGATCAGGTCCACGGACCCTCCCACGGCCCGTCATCAAGACCACATCCCGTGGAGAGCTCCGTGGTCTGATGCCTGAGCTAGGGAGGTTCTTTATGGCTTACACGATCCTTCCCACGGCTCGTGGGGTGGTCCACGGCCCGTGAAGGCTCCCTTGGTCCACCTCTTTTTGGCTGGGTGTGAACCATGACAGATCGACAGACAGTCATTCTAGAATGAAGCCTAAGCTAGCTGAGTATGGTGGGAAAGAGCTACATCCCTACCATTAAGTACTAGAAACCAATTTCTGACTTAACTGAGTTCCAAGAACATGCAAATAGGCTAAAAATGCAAGACTAACTGAAAGAACATGATACTAACACTGAATTTACACAAGAGTAAACTGGGAGACTGAGAGGAACTACTACATGAAGCTGAAATAGAATCGGAAGGAAAGAGATGAGGATACTGTAATATCTTGCTATTTGAAAGAACTAGAAAGAGCTAGCATTAGAAAGAGTCATTTTAGGAATGAATAAAAAATATGGAAAATTACTTAAGTTATGTTAAGTTTGAGTTTTGGGTCAACTTCAAACGACTATAACTCCTAGCTCACGATGAGTTAGGTGTACTTCTAGAAACCGTAGGAAAGATCTAGGAATTATCTTTCCAATGCCACCCCAAGTTTGTATGAGTTAGATATGTCCATTTGAAGTTGGACTGTCTAGTTAAAGAAAGTCAAAACCGGATTTTTGAATGGCGTTATGGTTTTTTCCATACCCTATTATTTTAATTTCGTTTTTGGTAATTAAGTTGTGGTCTAAACTGATTTGCATCAGTGTACGCTTTTCAAAATGAGTTAGGGTTTTTAGAGAAGAGAAAAGAAGAGGAGAAGAAGCAAGGATTCATCAATTTCTTGGAGATTTTTGTGTGGATTTCACCAGGGTTAATCCCTACAAGGTATGTGATATCACATAGCAATGGGTTAGTTCACCCACGTGCCAAATATGAATTTATTTCAGTGAATTTGTGTTCTTGAAAGTATAGTTCCTGATAGATTTAGTTGAAATTGTTCAAAGTTCTTGTTGTTGGGATTGTGGAGTAGTTCTTGAGTTTGATTCACTCTTTTAGGGGTGATTCCAAGTAGAATCTTACATATATTGAGGATATAGTCGATTCTAGTGTTTGGGGAAAGAACTAAGTTGAAATATGGGGTTTAGAGTTGAAAAATGAAAAAGAAAAGTTGGAATTCACCTGGGCAGGGGCCTGGGACACCGCCCCAGCCAAAGCTCCTCAACAGGGGATCTGATGTTTGGGATCTGGGGCACCGCGCCAGCCAGAGCGCCCCATCCCAGGCTCTGAAATTTCAGGGCTGGCGCTCCGCGCCTCTCAGAGCGCCAGGGGCGCCAGTTCTCCCATTTTCCCCCCTTCTTTATGTACTAGTTCCTTAGCAATGTACCTATGTTTTCTAGTCGATTTATATACTCTAAGGTACGTCTAAACATCATCAAATCATCCATAAACATGAGATCATGAACCTTGAATCCATAATTCAATTCAAGGAAAGTTAAAAGTCAAGTCAAGAGGTTAAGAATTAAGTCAAGAGAAGTTCATAGAGTTTTCCAAAAGTCTTTTACAAAGGTTTTAACTTTGTTTTAAGACTTAAGCTTTGAGTTGAGTAAAGATTAAAAGTAAAGTTCATATCTTCAAAGATTATATGGGAACTAAGTATTCCCAAGAGTTTAAATGTTTTCACATTTGAGCAAGAAAGGAAACATTGATTTCCAATAGAGCTTTTGAGCTAGTTTTTGAGTAATTTTCTCAAATCACAGAAAGAGTTTTGTTTTTAAAACATATGAGCTGAGTATATTTTAGGAGTGGTATTGAGCACCGATATGGGGACGCGAGTTCATAATAACTCAAGTCTCCATAAATCATGTACCATCATGGGTAGAAAGGATCATACTTTTTAGATGGTTCTTTAGTGATTTTAAACATAGACTAGTGGATCTACTTAGTTGAGGCGTTCTATATTATGGAAAAGTATAGGACAGTTCTGGCAGCGTGGGCGAGACGTTGTATCATCACTTGGGCTCATAGTGGTGTTTGTCGGTTAGAGAAACTCCCACAGTTTTATATTACTTTATATGTAAACTGAATTGTTATTGCATTTCTTTAACAAATTGAGTTGCTACCTACTGTTTTAAATGCTTTGTATCAACTGCATTATTATTGTTGTTTTACCTGCATTTGAGTTAAGTTATTCATGAGTTCAGTAAAGCCAAGGTAAGTGTTCCTTTTAGATTATTTTCAAGCTTACGCTATGTTTAGTTTTCCCCTCGCATACTCGTACATTCAATGTACTAATGCCATTTCTCCTGCATCATTTTATGATGCAGACACAGGTAACCAGGATCGGCATCCAGCGCCTTGTTGATCCAGTTGAGCACTCAAATTCAGTTGGTGAGCCTTTTTGCTTTCCGGAGGATCCCTTATTGTTCTGATTTAGTACTTTAGTAATTAGGATAATCAGGGATCTTGTCATAACATCCCTTTTTGTTTTATAAGCTTCATATACGAGTAGTTATAGTTTTTTAGTCTTGTATTGCAGATGTTTTTCTATGAAACTTGAGTAGCCATTTTGACTAGTTTGAATGTTTCTATAAAGACATTCTAAGTTTCATTCATAAGTTATATTTTTTAGACAATTTCTTATGTTTAAGTATTTCGCTGAGTAAGTAAGCTAGGTCAAGGGTTTGCTTGGGGCCAGCAATGGTTCTCGAGTGCCAGTCTCTCCCAGGGTGTAGGCTTGGGGGATCACAAACTTGGTATTAGATCACAGAGTTCAAGAGTCCTAGGAAGTCTATGAAGTCGTGTCTGTAGATTCCTAGTTATCAGTGTGAAGCGCGCCACATCTATAATTAAGAGGCTACAACATTTAGGAAATTTGTTCACTTCTTTCATACTCATTTCGTGCAATAGAGTTTATCTCTATAAAGTCTCTTTCTAATTCATACTTGTGTGTGTCTTTTGGTTGACCATGCCTCCAAGAAGAGTTGTCTGAGGTCATCGTGCTAGGAGGATTTTTCAGGATCAATGGGTACCAAATTCAGTTGAAGTGCAACCCCAAGGAGAAGTTAAAAATGCTGAGTTCAGGGAAGCGAGCAGGATGTTAAGTCAAGATGTGACCAACCAAGACGGGCAGAGGGAGAATCGATAGGAAGGGAATGATACTTCGATGATCCGTGAGTTCTTGGGGATGAATCCTCCAAGTTTCACTGGTTCAAGCACTACTGAGGATCCAAAGAATTTTGTTGAGGAACTGCAAAAGGTATTTGAGGTAATGCACGTTGTCGATGATGAGCGAGTGGAACTAGCTGCATATCAACTGAACAATGTTTCTAGGACTTGGTTTGACCAGTGGAAGAAGGGTAGAGCTGAGGGTGCACCAATTTTGACTTGGAATATGTTTGAGGAGGCTTTCTTGGGGTGTTTATTTCCCTGAGAATTGAGAGAGGCTAAGGTACAAGAGTTCCTTACTCTTAAGCAAGATTCACTAAGTGTTCATGAGTACAGCTTGAAGTTCACCCAACTTTCCCGATATGCTACGGAGATGGTTGCGGATGTGAGGAGTAGGATGAGTTTGTTTGTTGCTGGGCTGTCTCGTCTGTCGAGTAAGGAAGTCAAGGCTGCGATGCTAATAGGTGACATGGATATAGCAAGGTTGATGGTTTATGTACAGTAGGTTGAGGAAGAGAAGTTGAGGGATAAGGAGGAGTTTAGGAACAAGAAGGCTAAGACAGGGAATGAGTCCGGGAAGCAGAGCAATAATATGAACCGATCGTCCGTTCAGCAAAAGCAAAAGGGACCTGCTCCATCATCTGCTAGCGCACCTACATCCAGAAACAAAGGTGAGTACAATAGTCAGAATTCCAAGCACTTCAGAGCTAGGCCTACCCAATCTCAGGGTAGTGTGGCACAAGGAGGTAATTGGGCTCCTGGATGTGCTATGTGTTGTAGGAACCACCCAGGTAAGTATCGCGATGGCTCCACAGGTTGTTTCAAGTGTGGACAAGAGGGTCACTTCATGAAAGAGTGCCCTAAGAACCGACAGGGTAATGGGAATAAGGGCAATAAAGCCCAATCTTCATCAGTTGCTCCACCAGATAGGGCTGCACCTAGATGAGCTACTTTCGATACTGGCGGAGGAGAAAACTGCCTTTAGGCAATCACTAATCGTTAAGAGCAAGAGAATTCTCCAAATGTTGTCACTGGTATGATCAAAGTCTTTACTCTTGATGTTTATGCTTTGATAGACCCAGGAGCAAGTTTATCTTTTGTGACTCCTGATGTTACAAATAATTTTGATGTTCTTCCTAAGAAACTCTGTGAACCATTTTATGTTTCTACACCTGTTGGGTAGTCTATTCTAGCTGAGGGAGTATATCGTGATTGTGTCATTTTCATCAATCACAAGGACACCATGGCTGATTTAGTTGAGTTAGACATGGTAGATTTTGATGTCATTCTAGGCATGGACTGGCTTCATGTCTGTTAAGCCTCCATTGATTGTAGAACTCTAGTTGTTAGGTTCTGAATTCCTAATGAGCCAGTTATAGAATGGAGTATCAGTTCAGCAGTGCCTAAGGGTCATTTCATTTCGTACCTTAAGGTGATAAAGTTAGTTTCCAAGGGTTATGTCTATCAGTTAGTCCGAGTTAATGACTCTAGTGTTGAGACACCTCCTATTGAGTCAGTTCCAGTTGTGAGTGAGTTTCCAGAAAGTCTTTCTAGATGATCTACCCAAAGTCCCTCCTTAGAGAGAAATAGACTTTGGTATAGATATTCTTTGAGATACTCATTCTATTTCTATTTCTCCATACATAATGGCACCTGTAGAGTTAAAGGAGTTGAAGGAGAAGTTGAACGATCTCCTTGATAATGGTTTTATTCGACCAAGTGTCTCACATTGGGGTGCTCCGGTCTTGTTTGTGAGGAAGAAGGATGGTTCCATAAGAATGTGTATAGATTATCGCCAGTTGAACAAGGTTACCATCAAGAATAAGTATCCTCTTCCGAGAATTGATGATCTCTTCGATCAGCTTCAGGGTGCTACTTGTTTCTCTAAGATAAACCTCAGATCAGGCTACCATCAATTAAGAGTAAGGGAATGTGATATTCCAAAGATAGAATTTAGAACACATTATGGTCATTATGAGTTCCTAGTTATGTCCTTTGGTTAGACCAATACACCTGCAACATTCATGGACCTTATGAATAGAGTATTCAAGCCTTATTTAGATATGTTTGTTATCGTGTTCATTGACGACATACAAATCTATTTGAGGAATAAAGAAGATCATACTAGCCATCTCATAATAGTTCTCCAAACTTTAAAGGATAGAGAGTTGTATGCCAAGTTCTCTAAGTGTGCATTTTGGCTTGACTCTGTGGCATTCTGAAACCACAATGTGTCTGGAGAGGGAATTAAAGTTGATACTCAAAAAATAGAAGCAGTGCATAATTGACCTAGACCCACATCTCCAACTGATATTAGGAGCTTGTGGGGGTTAGCTGGATATTATAGAAGGTTTGTAGAGGGGTTCTGATCTATTTCATCCCCTTTGACCAAGTTAACTCAGAAAATAGTGAAGTTTCAATGGTCTGAAGCTTGTGATAAAAGCTTTTAGGAATTAAAAAAGAGGTTGACTACTGCCCCAGTTTTGACCTTACTAGAAGGTACTCGAGGTTTTGTTGCATATTGTGATGCATCTAGAGTTGGTTTAGGTGTGTTAATGCAGAATAGAAAAGTTATAGCTTATGCCACTAGACAGTTGAAATTTCATGAGAAGAATTACCCAACCCATGATCTACAATTGGCTGCCGTATTTGAAAATATGGCGCCACTACTTTTATGGTGTTCATGTGGATGTGTTCACCGATCACAAGAGTGTTCAGTATGTGTTTAGTCAGAAAGAGCTTAATCTCAGACAAACAAGGTGGTTAGAATTACTCAAGGATTATGACATGAGTATTCTTTATAACCCAGGTAAGGCAAATTTTGTGGTTGATGCCTTGAGCAAGTTGTCTATGGGTAGTACCGCCCATTCTGAGGAAGATAAGAAAGAGTTAGCAAAATATGTGCACAGACTTGCACGCTTGGGAGTTCGACTAATGGATTCCATAGAAGGAGGAGTCGTGGTGATAAATGGGGCTGAATCATCATTTGTATCAAAAGTTAAAGAGAAACAAGACCAAGTCCCTATTTTGCTTGAATTGAAGGCAAATGTTCATAAACAAAAATTTATGGCTTTTGAACAAGGGGGAGACGGTGTATTGACGTATCAAAGCAGATTGTGTGTACCAAGGGTGGATGAACTCCGTGAAAGGATCATGGAGGAAGCTCATAGCTCCAGATATTCCATTCATCCGGTTTCCACAAAGATGTATCGTGACTTGAGAGAAGTTTATTGGTGGAGTAGTATGAAGAGGGGCATTGCAGAGTTTGTTGCTAAGTGTTCGAATTGCCAACAATTTAAAGTAGTGCACCAGAGACTCGGTGGTATGGCTCAGAATATAGAACTTCCGGAATGGAAGTGGGAGATGATCAATATGGACTTCATCACAGGTTTACCAAGGTCTCGCAGGCAGCATGATTCTATTTGGGTGATTATCAATAGAATGATGAAATCATCCCACTTTTTATTGGTAAAGACTACCCATTCGGCAGAAGATTATGCTAAGTTGTATATTCAAGAGGTAGTTAGACTTCATGGGGTGCCAGTTTCGATTATTTCAGACAGAGGAGCACAATTTACTACACAGTTCTGGAAATCTTTTTAGTATGGCTTGGGTTAAAAAGTAAACTTAGGTATTGCTTTTCATCCTCAGATAGATGAGAAACAAGAGCGCACTATTCAGATCTTAGAAGATATGTTGAGGGCCTGTGTGATTGATTTCAAGGGTAATTGGGATGATCACCTACCTCTCATTGAGTTTGCTTACAACAATAGTTACCACTCTAGCATCCAGATGGCTCCTTATAAAGCTCTTTATGGGAGGCGATGTAGATCTCCTATTGGATGGTTTGAAGTTGGTGAAGATGGGTTGATAGGACCAGACTTAGTTCATCAAGCTATGAAGAAAGTGAAAGTGATTCAAGAAAGGTTGAAAGCAACGCAAAGTCATCAGATATCCTACACTGATGTTAGGAGAAGGGAGTTAGAGTTTGAAGTAGATGATTTGGGTTACTTGAAAGTTTCACCCATGAAGGGTGTTAGGAGATTTGGTAAGAAGATGAAGCTTAGTCCCCGGTATATTGGTCCTTACAGAATATCCAAGAGGATTGACAATGTTGCTTATGAGTTGGAGCTACCACAAGAGTTAGCAACGTTTCATCTGGTATTTCACGTCTCCATGTTGAAAAAGTGCATGGGCGATCCTTCATTAATCATAACGACTGAAGATATTGGTATCAAGGATAGCTTATCCTATGAGGAGATTCCTATACAGATTCTAGATCACCAGGTTCGCAAGTTGAGAACAAAAGAGGTAGTATCAGTCAAAGTTTTTTGGAGGAACCAATTTGTTGAGGAAGCAACTTGGGAATCTGAGGAAGATATGAAGAAAGGATATCCACATCTCTTTGAATCCGTAGAAGTCCCAAATTAAGGTACTAATTATCTTCTTAGTACTCTATAATTTATATACTTTATGTGTTAGATTTGATTGTTGGGTATTTGAATTGAATTATTGATGTTACACCCTTAGCCTATTAAGAGTAATATCCTTCAAGGACGAATGTTCCCAAGGGAGAGATATTGTAACATCTCTGTATTTGAAAGAACTTCAAAAGAGCTTAAGTTTGAGTTTTGGGTCAACTTCAAACAACCATAACTCCTAGATCAAGATGGTTTATGTGTGCTTCCAGATACCGTAGGAAAGATATTGGAATTATCTTTCCAACGCCGGCGAGTTTACTCAATTCCAAGTTTGTATGTGTGAGATAGGTCCATTTGAAGTTGGGTTGTCTAGTTAAGGAAAGTCAAAACCGGATTTTTGAAGGACGTTATGGTCTTTTCCATACCCTATTATTTTAATTTCATTTTTGGTAATTAAGCTGCGGTCTAAACTGATTTGGGTCAATTTACGCTTTTCAAAAAGAGTTAGGGTTTTTAGAGAAGAGAAAGAAGAGGAGAAGAAGCAAGGATTCGTCGATTTTTTGGAGATTTTCGTGTGGATTTCGCCGGGGTTAATCCCTATGAGGTATGTGAGATCACATAGCGTTGGATTAATTCACCCACGCACCAAATATGAATTTATTTCAGCGAATATTTTTTCTTGAAAGGATAGTTCTTGATGGATTTTGTTGAAATTGTTCAAAGTTCTTGTTGTTGGGATTGTGGAGTAGTTCTTGAGTTTGATTCATGCTTTTAGGAGTGATTTCGAGTAGAACCTTACATATATTGAGGATATAGTCGATTCTATGTGTTTGGGGAAAGAACTAAGTTGAAATAGGAGGTTTAGGGTTGAAAAATGAAGAAGAAAATTCGGAATTAACCTGGGCAGGGGCCTGGGACGCCGCCCCAGCCAAAGCTCCCCAACAGGGGATCTGATGTTTGGGCTCTGGGGCACCGCGCCAGCCAGAGCGCCCCAACCCAGGCTCTGAAATTTCAGGGTTGGCTCTCCGCGCCTCTCAGAGTACCAAGGACGCCAGTTCTCCCATTTTCCTCCCTTCTTTCCGTACTAGTTCCTTAGCAACGTACCTATGTTTTCTAGTCGATTTATATACTCTAAGGTACGTCTAAACATCATCAAATCATCCATAAACATGAGACCATGAACCTTGAATCCATAATTCAATTCAAGGAAAGTAAAGAGTCAAGTCAAGAGGTTAAGAATTAAGTCAAGAGAAGTTCATAAAGTTTTCCAAAAGTCGTTTACAAACGTTTTAACTTTGTTTGGAGACTTAAGCTTTGAGTTGAGTCGAGTAAGAGTAAAGTTCATTTCTTCAAAGATTATATGGGAACTAAGTATTCCCAAGAGTTAAAATGTTTTCATATTTTAACAAGAAAGGAAACACCAATTTCCAAGAGAGCTTTTGATCTAGTTTTTGAGTAAATATCTCAAATCATAGAAAGAGTTTTGTTTTAAAAACATATGAGCTGAGTATATTTTGGGAGTAGTATTGAGCACCGATATGGGGATGCGATTTCATAATAACTCAAGTCTCCATAAACCATGTAGCCATCATGGGTAGAAAGGATCACACTTTTTAAATGATTCCTTAGTGCTTTTTAGCATAGACTAGTGGATCCACTTAGTTGAGGCGTTCTATATGACGACAAAGTATAGGACAGTTCTGGCAGCGTGGGCGAAACGTTGTATCATCACTTAGGCTCATAGTGGTGGTTATCGGTTAGAGAAACTCCCACAGTATTATATTACTTTATATGTAAACTGAATTGTTATTGCATTTCTTTAACAAATTGAGTTGCTACCTACTCTTTTAAATGCTTTGTATAAATTGCATTATTATTGTTGTTCCACTTGCATTTGAGTTGAGATATTCATGAGTTGAGTAAATCCAAGGTAAGTGTTCCTTTCAGATTCCTTTCAAGCTTATGTTATGTTTAGTTTTCCCCTCGCATACTTGTACATTCAATGTACTGATGCCATTTGGCCTGCATCATTTTATAATGCATACACAGGTGACTAGGATCAGCATCTAGCGCCTCGTTGATCCAGTTGAGCAGTAGGAGTCAGTTGGTGAGCCTCCTTGCTTTCCGTAGGATCCCTTATTGTTTTTATTTAGTACTTTAGTTATTAGGATTATCGGGGGTCTTGTCCCGACATCCCTCTTTGTTTTAGAGGCTTCATAGACGAGTAGTTATAGTTCTTTAATCTTGTATTTCAGATGTTTTGACATGAGACTTGGGTAGCCATCTTGGCTAGTTTGAATGTTTCTATAAAGACATTCTAAGTTCAATTCATAATTTATATTTTTAGACTATTTCTTATGCTTAAGTCTTCAGCTAAGTAAGCCAAGTAGCTCCCTCTACTGACTGACTCCTCCACAAAACTTTAACTGAAGAAACTTCTTTATTTCTCAACCTTCTAACCTGATGATCAAGAATTTCAACTGGCACCTCCACATAAGTAAGTCTATCTTTCACAGCCACACTCTCTAAAGGTACTATGGATGTTGGATCACCCACACACTTTTTCAACAAGGAAATGTGAAAGACTGTATGCACTAGTGCTAGTTCTGCTAGCAAATCTAACTCATACGCCACTTTACCAACCCTTTTAAAGATCCTGTAAGGGCCTACATATCTAGGACTGAGCTTCCCTTTTTTTCCAAATCTCATCACCTCCTTCATAGGTGACACCTTCAGGAAAACCTAATCATCAATTTGGAACTCCAAGTCCTTTCTCATTAAATTTGTACAGGACTTCTAACGACTCTAGGCTGTCTTAAGTCTATCCCTGATGAGCTGAACTTTTTCCATAGCATTATGAACTGAATTTGGCCCTATCAAGGCTGCTTCACCTACTTCAAACCAACCAACTGGAGATCTGCACCTACGCCCATACAATGTTTCATAAGGGGCCATCTGAATGCGGGAATGGTAGCTATTATTGTATGTGAACTCTATAAGAGGAAGGTGATCATCCCAACTTCCCCTGAGGTCGATCACGCAAGCTCTCAACAAGTCCTCTAAGGTCTGAATGGTACGTTCTGCTTGACCATCCATCTGTGGATGAAATGTTGTACTGAGATTAACCTGGGTACCAAAACCCTTCTGAAATGATTTCCAAAAATGAGAGGTAAACTGAGGACCTCTATCTAAGATGATAGACAAAGGAACCCCATGCAGCCTGACTATCTCATTAATGTAAAGCCTGGCATAGTCCTCCGCCAAATCTGTAGTCTTAACAGCCAAAAAGTGAGCGGACTTAGTAACTCTGTCTACTATTACCCAAATGGAGTCGTGTTGTCTGCGAGTACGACGTAAATTTGTAATGAAGTCCATCTTTATCACTTACCACTTCCATGTAGGAATGTTGATCTCTTGAGTCATACCTCCTAGTTTCTGATGTTCTATCTTTACCTGTAGACAATTGGGGCACTTAGCCACAAAATCTGCTATATCCCTCTTCATGTCATTCCACCAAAAGACTTCTCACAGATCACGTTAAATCTTGGTGGAACCTGGATGAATAGAACACCTAGAGTTATGGGATTCTGTATGGATCTGCTATCTCAACTCACCCACCTTAGGAACATATAAATGACCCTGGTAGCAAAGCACACCATCTCACCCTTGGGAGAAAACATCATTTATGTTGATGAACTGCACCCTTCAATTGAAGCAATATAGGATCACTGTCTTTTTTTTCCTTAACCTCTACTACCAATGAACATTCTGAGCCATTCTGAATGGTCAACCCATCATCTGATATGTTCATAAGGCAAATTCCTAAGCGAGCAAGCCGGTGAACATCTTTTGTTAATTCCTTCCTTTCTTTCTCAACATGTGCTACACTACCCATAGATAGTCTGCTAAGAGCATCAACTACTACATTGGCCTTACTAGGATGGTAAAGCACATTCATATCATAGTCCTTGATGAACTCAAGTCATTCCTCTGGCGAAGATTCAACTATTTCTGGGTGAACACCATACAAGTAATGTCTCCAAATCTTTAGGGAAAATACTACGGCTGCAGGCTCGAGGTAATGAGTCGGATAGTTCTTCTCATGCACCTTAAGCTGTCTAGAAGTATAAGCTATAACATTGCCTCGCTGCATCAACACACAACTTAGGCCGACTCTGGATGCATCACAGTAGATCACATAACCGTCTGAACCCTCTGGTAGAGTCAAAACAGGAGTTGTAGTTAACCTAACTTTCAGTTCTGTGAAGCTCTTCTCACACTCATCTGACCACTGAAACTTAACCTTTTTCTGAGTCAACTTAGTCAATGGAGAAGCTATGGATGAAAATCATTCCACAAACCTTCTGTAATAACCGGATAGACCCAAGAAACTTCTGATATATATAGGAGATGTGGGTCTGGGCCATTGCTTTAAAGACTCTATTTTCTGAGAATCTACTCGGATCCCTTCGTTAGATACTATATGCCCAAGGACAACAGTTGATTGTAACCAAAACTCACATTTGCTAAACTTAGCGAATAACTGGTGATCTTTGAGAGTTTGCAAGACAACCCTCAAATGAGTCGCATGTTCTTCCTCATTCCTAGAGTAAATGAGGATATCATCAATAAAGACGATAACGAACAAGTCCAAATACTGCTTGAACACCCTGTTCATCACATCCATGAAAGCTTTAGAAGCATTGGTTAGTCCAAATGACATAACTACAAATTCATAATGACCATACCAATTTCTGAAGGTTGTTTTCGGGATGTCACTATCTCTAACTATGAGCTGATGATAACCGGATCTGAGGTCTATCTTTGAAAAATTTACTAGCACCCTGAAGTTGGTCGAACAAGTCATCAATCCTGGGGATAGGGTATTTATTCTTGATTGTGACTTTGTTCAGCTGCCGATAGCCAATGCACATCCTGAGAGAACCATCTTTATTTTTCACGAACAACACTGATGCACCCCATGGGGAAATATTGGGTCTGATGAAGCCCTTATCTACAAGGTCTTTCAACTGCTCTTTCAAATTCTTAAGCTCAGCTGAAGCCATTATGTAATGATGAATAGAAATAGGCTAGGTATCTGGAAGGACATCAATTCCGAAGTCGATCTCCCTTTCAGGAGGAACTCCGGGAAGATCTTTTGGAAAAACTTCTGGGAACTCATTTATTACTGGAACTGACTCAAGAGTTGGGTTTCAGAGCTGGAATCCTTAACCCAAACTAGTTGATAGATATACCCCTTGAAAATCATATTTCTAGCCTTAAGGTAGGAAATGAATCGACCCATAGGCATTGAGCTACTACCCTTCCATTCCAGGAGTGGTTCATTTGGAAACTAAAAATGAACAATCCTAGTTCTACAATCGACTGAGGCATAACAGAAATGTAACCAATCTATGCCTAGAATGACATCAAAGTCTACCATTTCTTACTCTACAACATATGCTGAGGTGACTTTTAGAGATACTATGACAGGGTAATTTTTGTATACTCGTCTCGCTATAATTGGGTCACCAACTAGAATAGAGACTGAGAAGGGCTCTGAAAGTGTTTCTGTGTTGACACCAAAAAAAGGAAGTTAAAAAGGAAAGAGTAGCCCCTAGATCTAAAAAAGCATAAACATATAAATAAAAGACTCGTAACATACCACTGACCACGTCAGGAGAATCATCCTGGTCCTGGTGAGCCTGGAGAGCATACAATATGTTGTGTCGCTAATTGCCGCCTATACCAGTTGAAGTACCCTGCTGAGTTGGGTGACCTGCTGGTGCTGCTGAGGCTATAGATTGAGCCCTGTTAGTGTTACCTCTCCCTGTCCCTATTAGAAGAAAGTAAATCTCTCAACATGTGACCAGACTGACCACACCCAAAACACCCTTCCTTTCCTGCAGGACATTCGCCCGAATGGTTCTTACCACACTTTCAACAAGTTGGGTAGGTCTTGTTACCTGAAACACTCTCCTGAGACTTAGAGCCTGATTCCCTACCTTTCTTATCTTGTCAAAACCTGGGGGATGGAGCACTAGCTGATAAAGGTGCTGGAGATGAAGACCTTTGCTGAAACGGCGAGCAATTTTCACCACTCGATTTCTGCTGAGAGTAATCATAGTTGCATGTCCTAGCCTTCTTGTTGTCCTTAGCCTATTCCCTAAGCTTATCTCCCTCAACCTGCTGAGCATGTTTCATGAGCCTAGAGATGTTCATAACTTCAACAACATAGCATTTCTGCACTCTGTCTTTTACCAAATCGAATACCCCAAATAGAATTTTTTTCATTTGTGCCCTTGAATCGGCAACCATGTGGGGAGCATACCTGGAGAGTTGGGTGAACTTTAGTCCATACTCTTGGACTGACATGTTACCTTGTCCAAAATTCATAAATTCTTGAGCCTAAGCCTCCCTCAACTCTCTTGGGAAGAACCTGTCCAAAAAAGCTCTGGTAAAAAACTCCCAAGTCACAGGAGCTACATTCTTACCCCTATTTTCCTTTCACTGCGTGAACTAAATGTGAGCCACATTCTTAAGCTGGTAGGATGCCAACTCTACCCTATTATTTCCAGTCACTTGCATCACTCCAAAGATCTTCTTAACCTTATCAATGAAGTTATGTAGGTCATCAGCAATATATGACCCTAGAAACTCTAGTGGATTCATTAGAAAAAAATCTCGAACCCTAGCTGCAACTGATCCACTACTAGTATTTGCAGGAACTGGAACCTGCTGATTGTTCTGATTAGCACACTCTGAGCCAAGAGCTGGATAGTGTTCCGAAACTTTTCATTGAAAACCTCATGGTCTAGGACTGGAGGAGTTGCGTTAGCATTGCGGGCATTAGCATTCTTTGCGTAAGCTCTACGAGGAGGCATGGTCTGAAACGCATAATGATGAATTAGAACGAGAAGTTGGATCACACCTCACACACGATAAGAGTAGCAAAGAAAGTGAAGTTTTCCTAAAACAGTTCGTAGCCTCCCTTTCAGTAGATGTGGGGCACTTCACACCCATGAATAGGACTCTACTTAGTGTGGCTTTTCAGACATTCTAGGACACTTAAACCTAATGCTCTGATACCAAGTTTGTCACTCCCCGAGTCTACCCCCTTGCTGTAAACATGGGATCGAGGATCACGAGTGTCCCCAAGCTAACCCTGAGCTAGCATATCATAATCATACTAAAAGATTACTGAATAAAATATACTACGTGGAAGCTTTAAACCCTAATTAACTGAAAGTGGGGAATACCCAACAGTAATCTAAATAAATAAATACTAAGCATGAGTTTCAGATACTGAACTATAACTCAAATACTAAAGTTGAATATGTCTATGTCTGAAATAAGTCTCTATCTTACTAAAGATGATGGGACATGGCCCCAGCTAACTCTAGTAAAACTGAAACTAAAGTGAAAGACTGAAATATAAAGAACATGTCTATCGTCCTCGAAGAATGAGGACTCGCCACTGATAGAGAGGGTCATACCTTTTAGATGATTCCTTATTTCTTTTAAGGATAGCTTAGTGGATCCACTTAGTTGAGGAGTTATATACCCCGGCAAAGTATAGGACGGTTCTGGCACCGTGGGCAAGACACTATATCAGCGTATGATCACATAGCTCATAGTGATGGTTGTCGGTTAGAGAATCTCCCACAGAGTTACTTATATTTTCATATACAAAACTAATTATTATTGTGTCTTTCAATACACTGAGTTTCTATCTACGTGTTTTAAGCATTTCTTTATATTGCATCTTTATTAGCGCCTTATATTGAGATTAGTTGATTTTGGACGAGGTAAGTGTTTCTTTCGGTTCCAATTCAAGCTTATGTCTTGTTTAGATTTCCCCTCACATGCTCGTACATTCCATGTACTGACGCCATTTGATCCAGTTGAGCTTTAGAGTTATTGGTGAGCCTCATTGCTTTCCGGAGGATCCCTTGTTTACTTTATTCATTCTGGTTTTTATTAGAATGTCTTGGGTCTTGTCCTGACGTCCATCTCAGGTAATAGAGGATTCATAGATAGATAATTATAGTTCATTAGTCTTGTTCATTTCAGTTATTGATGTCTGAGACTTGAGTTGCCACTTTTGCTGGTGAATGTTTTCCTTAAATATTCTGAGTAGTTATCAAGAGTTAAAGTTTTTATTTGAGTTATTCAATGTTGAGTAAGTCTTCCGCTAAGAGTTAAGGAAGGCCAAGGGTTCTCTTGGGGCCAGCAATGGTTCTCGAGTGCCATTCGTGTCCAAGGTGTAGGCCTGTGCGTGACAAAATTGGCTGTCAATTCTTCAAGAATATACTATGACATTTTTCACTGGGTATGGAAATGAAAATTTTGGCTTTTTACTCTGAGTTCTTACTTTTTTTAAGAAATTTGGATGAAGAAGGAAGAAGTATGGAAGTGTGACGGTTTGTTACTTTTCCTTTTTCAAATTTTTTTTCTAAGGCTCTTTTAGATTTGAGTAAAGATGTTTATCTCTTTTCTTATCAAAGGAACAATTTGTGATTCATTCTTAATACATATCAATAATATTTGTCGTTACGTGTGTTATCTATCAATTATAGAGGTTGAAGGACAGACTTCTACCAAAAACTGCTTTCTATTTTGGTACTAACATAGTTAAAGTATCTTTCTAGTCATTGGCGCCAACTTAATGCTTCTATATATGTATTTGGTTTTATTAGTATTTTCCCATTTGTTGCAGTGGTGGCAAGATGGGGAATTAAAAAAAAATTCTTATGACAAAACTGCAGGATGATCCGAAAAATTAATGAGGCATTAGAAGATGCATCATATGAAGACATCTTTGAGGAATTTGGGGTAATTAGTATAATTATGGTTGAATAAGTTTTAGGTGATTGGACTTAAAGATCAAAATCCAAAACCCATTTTTAGGATACATGTTTCATGTGGGTGTTATAGAAGAATTAGATTAATTGATAATTCAAATTATTCGCAAATATCTATAGGTAAGTCTCAAATATGTTGATGCATAACATAATGTGCCAATTTTAATGCCTCCAATGAGTGGTTTTCTTAGCATCAATTTTTTTTATTTCCTCAAATGATAAATCAAGTGGAGATAGTAACTCCCCTTTTTCGGGCAAAACAAGGGTTTCATCGTAATAATTATTTTAAAAGATTGGTTAGTGTCAATTACACTATGGAGCTTCATTGCTTGCGTCTCCCTATTCTATAAAGCTAGCATCCTTATTGTTTTGTCAACAATTTCTAACCATAAGTGTATAAGTAGAAAATGTTTGTAGTGTAATGTATATAAATAGGGTTTAGTAAAATAACGTAATTCTCAATTCTGCGAAAAAAATTCAAGACTTTATTTCCTACACAAGGAAAAAAATTCCTACTTGAAAAAAAAAACAATTCAAATTCCCTTCATCTTTTTGTTTAAATCACATAATGCTACTACTACAAGCCAGATATGATTTAATGTATTCTTCTCTAAAAGTCCAAAATAACTACTTAATATCTTATTGTTGCAATCATCTCTTCATTTAACTACACGTTTATTTTAAAAATCTAGATACCATAAGTGAGTTAAGTAGCATTAAAAGAGTAATTGTTAAGTACTAAATTCTACATATTCTTCTTGTAAAAATCCCAATAAATATTTCAAACTCCAACAATTACATTTATACAATGCAAAAAACCATGCTAAAAAAATCTTTTGATTGGGTTGCTCAAACAAATTTTGATTTCTTTCCAAATATACGAAGTGATGTTAGGCAAGTTATTAATTTTTTTACCTTTCTAATAAATCTTTTAAATTTCAAGACCAAACAAATTTTAATCTATTTTAAAATATGAGGAGTTATCATAGGCAATTTATTAAATATTTTACCTTTCTAATAAATGATATTATTTCTATAGCTCAAGAAATTTTTTATATCTTTTCAAACATGAAGACTTATTTTTGGGAAGATATTAAATAATTTACCTTTTTTGGATTAGCATGAATATATTGATTTGTTGGTCAAACTCTAATATTTTCTCTATTTATCTTGTATAAAAAGGGACCCTCTTACCTTCTTATCATCACAAATTTCTTTCGAAGATTTAGTATAAATTCATCAAGAACCTGCTAACACCCAACAAACAATCTCTTTCCAGAACTCTACCTCTCCCACCTAATCTTTGTTCTTAAACAATAAAAAGTGAAAGTAAAAGGTAGGTGCTCATCAAAATCTTGACAATTTGTAGTTTCAAGACATGAATTTATATGACTGCATACTCAAAATTTGGTTGTTCAAAAACCCTCTCCTGGTACAGCCATGAGGTAATTTATTCACAACTCACCAAAAAAATTACTCCATGATGCATCAAATGATGTTCACATTGTAAAAACATTAGGATTCACTTTTAATGAAAGAGTGCAATATTAAATGATTTGCTTTCTCCTTAAGCACAAATAGCGGATAACTCTGTCCTATTATATGACAAGAAATCACATAACATTTATTGTCTCTGCATTAGGCTTAGAAATATGCATTGACCTTGTACTAAAAAATGACTTATATGCTTATTAGCTACTACTAATGATAACTAAGATGCTTTTGAATTGAATTATCATTGTGAAGATCTATGATGAACAGGAGAGGCGCACTCTTGGTGTTGAACGTGAGCTTGATAAAATCTACAAATGGACACTTCTTCGAAATACAGAATGAATCATGTGATATATTAACTAGATGATAAGCATTTAAAAAATACATACTTATGACTGATGTTGAGTCTGGTTTAAGAGAGATACATACCTTATGGTTGCTGCAAAAATGTCCATTTGTAGCTTTTATCAAGCTCACGTTCAATACCAAAAGTGCGCCTCTCCAATTCATCATAGATCTTAACAATGATAATTCAATTCAAAAGCATCTTAGTTATCATTAGTAGTAGCTAATAAGAATATAAGTCATTTCTAAGTACAAGGTCAATGTATAATTCTAAGCCTAATGCAGAGATAATAAATGTTATGTGATTTCTTCTCATCTGCATAAGTCTAACACGACAGAGTTATCCGCTATTTGTTCTTGTGGGTCGACCAACCACCAAAGATTATTTAGAGTCATGATCATAACTGAATCATAGCGTAGAATGTAGATTAAAAGTAGGAGAATGAATTGTATTTAGTAATTAAGTTATTAGTAGCCATAATGTTGCTGATAAGTTGATTAATTAGTGAGGCTACATCTTGTCAAAATATTACAATCTTAACTTCAAATAGGGGTTAGTTTTATCTTTATACCATTGCCTCAAAACCCTTTATAAATTTTCTGCCATTCAATTAAGTCAAAAGTTGTAATTGTAGTGCCTTTCTTTTCAAAATGTGTGGTTAAGGTTGGAAATCTATTCATAAGTTGGGGGTGCCCTTAAAGTGGCACCTCCGCATGGCCTGAAACATTTGTAAAATCTATGTGGTATTCCCATGTACTACCCGGGGAAATAAATTCAAAAGCTTTTACGAATATCAAGACTCATGTCCTTAGCTTTGAACTCTGGAAATTTAAATTAAACCAAGTAGTATCTTCATTTATCAAGTAGTTTAACCGTAATTTATGAAATGAAGGAGAAGAAAGCAATGAACAAGTCATGTTGGGTAGTTTTTGTTGTAAGAAAAATATGGAAAACGAAGCCTTGGTAGTTGTACTACTCAAAGTAGCAAGTACATTTGGGTTTTAAAGTATAATAACTTACACATCCATTTGCATGTTATTTTTTAGAGCTTGACTTTAAACCACCAGGAAGGGGTCATTCTCTGTGTGCTCTGTATCTGTCGATCCTCTCTGTCCTTCACAGTCCATGATTTTTGTATGATTAATCTTTTCTTAGAATACTCAACTTCCATGGATCAGTGAGGTAATCTTTGGATATTTATCACAATAGAAAAGAACCACTTGACTGACATCCATATTCGATATTCAATTAACGTTCTTCTGGTCTCATCTGCTTAGACTTAACGATTCATTTGTATAATGTTGTTAATGTACTTAATGACAATATCAGATGAACCAAGCTTGGTGGAAAGCTCTTCGTTGTGTATTAGTTCACTTGCATATAAACAAGTTTCAAGCTTCCAATTAGTTCATGAACAATATGACGTACTGGATTGCTAATGTATTTCATCTAAGATCATCCAACACTTTAAATTATAGAAGGTATGTCTATATGCTAGAATGGAGTTCTATCCATGAGAAAAAGCAATCAGATAATTTCTGAACAACCATTATCATCGTTTAGCATGGCATAAATTCAATTATTATACTATCGATATGCTTGTGTATGGATTCATTTGTCTCGAATATGCATTAGGTTTTTTATGTATGAAATACATTACATCTTCTTCTTTTTTCCAAAAAAAACCTTCTAATCAATTATTAATCAAAGGAATGTTTAGTAGATCATTAATTAAAGATGGGGGAATCTAGTTTCCACTCCATAGCATTAGACGTAGAACTCGAAGCTCGAGCTAGCTAATGGGCACATTGGCTCGCTGGTCTTTTAACAAAAGACTAGGAAATATAATTAAAGCTACAGATGAGTGCTATACAATCTAGAATAATAATATATAAAAAATAAGATGTGTTATAAGATTTTTCTGATGCTTGTTTAACCAAAAGACTTTCAATTTCCACAATAATTGTTATTAATGAAAAGCTTTCCTTTGGCGAGCTTAGTGCTTCTTGAAAACCCAAAACCTCAACAATAAGGGAGTCATGAGGAGTATCTGATCAACTAGAGTAACCTTTCATGAAGTTTCCATGAGATTTACGGATTAGCATGTCTGACTCTGCTCCTCCCAAAGTAAGGTCAAAAGAAGCATCAACATTCACTTAAGGATATTCTCATTAGAAGGAAACCATATAATTTGACCAAACCCTAACTCAGGACTTTGACTTGAGTCTCAACCCTGAACTAAGACTCTTAACCTGACTCGAAATCTAACCCTAACTCAAGATTTGACACTTAAGACCTAGCATCTAAGACCCAAGCCTCGATCCTGACTCAAGCCTCGAGACCCTTCAACACTAACTTGAGATTGAACTAGGAACTCAAGCACTTACCCCGAGAATGATTCGAGATGTAACTCTAACCTTTACCCGAGACCCAATCCTTAAGATTTGAAACCTAAAATATTACCTTCAGTCGATACCAAAACCTCGAGACTCGACCCCAATCCATATTAAAAATCAAAGTGAATATTTAGCAGTAAACCTAAATTAAATAAATCTTTAAAATGTGCTACAATTTGACAAAATTTAGAGATCACTTTAAAAATGAGTTATGTTAGGTTAGATTTAGAGGGTCAACCCAATATGAAACTATCTTGTGCCAAAGATTTTGGGCGAATTGGGTGGACCACCAATTTTCAGGCCATATTTGACACCTGTACATGTAACTGTGTGGACCAAAAGATGGACCAAGTTATAATGGTTATTCCTCATAAACTTTGTTTTACTTTAAGGAATGCTTTATGTTTTTCTACTAGTAATAAGAGATTAGGAAGCAGGTCATGGACGACATGTCTGCTTCTAGACGAGGGCAAGACAGTAATTTTATACTTGGTTGTGTGCTTTAAATATAGTGTACTTGATTGCTTCATGGATGTTGTTAGGACCCAATAATTTAACAATAGATATAGATGAATAGGCGTAAGCAAACCAAAACATATATACAATAAAATATCCCTCCCAGAACCTATAAATCACAAGTACAAAGCTACTAAAGTAAAAGAGTACATGTCCCTAAAGTGGACCAAAAGTACAAAGTTTGTCTTAAACTAAAAGACGATCCAACTATATATAGATACATATAGGTAATTCTAGGACGCCTGTTCACCTTCGCCTCTAAACTGGAGCTGCAACAGGCTTAGTTGGTGCTTGAACCTACATCCTGAAACAAATGTAGACTGTAGCATGAGTACCAAAACAACAGGTACTTAGTAGGAATTAAAAGTTGACTGAGCAACAGAAGTAAAAGCAATTTGAAATGCTAGAATAAAACACAAACAGAGGTCAAAAGAGCAGAATTTAAAAGAGGTGCACATGAGTGCACTAAGAACAAAAAATTAAAGCTAACTAAACCTACTGGCCCCCATAAACCCAGAAGGTACACTCATACGTAAGTTTAAGTAAAAACCCAAACAGACCCCCATATGCTCGATGGGTATATAGAATAACTAACACTAATAAGAACAAGTCACTATGAGTCCAGAGCCATAGGGTGCATAGTATCAACTAGTTTGAAAAATTCTTCCATTTAGTAATGGAAGTCATCCGTTGTCATAGACCTCGAATAAATCTACCTAAAGAACTATAGAGGACATATCCCGGACCTCTAATTATGGATAGGCCTCCAAGTAAACCAAGAGAAAGACGATAGATATCAACTCCGTAGAGGATAGTGAGCCTGAATCACGGACTGCGTCTGAATCAGTCTCCGATAAAAAAGGTTGAGGCATGCTTCGACTTAGCCCTATGATCCGCTAATTCATCTCTTTTTCTGGTATTCTGCAAAGGAGGTGGATAGGGTCAGCGAAAGAAGATCAGATGTCCAGACCTTTAATCCATAATTAAGCATAAATTAACTCTGTAGAGGATAGTGAGCAACATGACATTGCCTTTAATCTGTGACTATAATAGCTTCCGAAGGATCTCATATCAACTTTTCATCAAAGAACCACCGTGGAACGATGTCTACTCCTCGATAATCAACACAATACTCTAAGCTCGAACCAATTCCAATCCCATGCCGCCAAGTGAAGCCTGACATCTCAATTGGAAACATGTGCCTTAGAAAGAATGAGAATGGATAGAAGGTAGTCAAGGCTGACTCAATGCTTACTCTAAGGTTCATTCTATCAGACTCAAGTCTGCTACACCAGTCTATAGGGAGCTAAACCCTCTGTAATAATGTCAGAGAAAAACTAAGGCAAAATGGCTCCAAATATCACGAGTCTATGACAAGAACTAGTCTAAGCCTAGACTAAGGCCAAACATGCCCAAGTCAATCAATAAAGACAATAATCAAGGCATACCAAAAGTTAAGGAGGACAACATTTAGCAATTGACATGCTTCTAATCTCGAAAAGCTTGATAAACGCCTAAAACATGGATTCTAAGTAATTTAATCATGCTCAACTAGCTACCCGCACCAAATTCAAACAATTCATGATTTCACATAATCAAGCTCAATATAAGGAATGGGAAGTCATAGCGTACCTTTAGGCTGAATGTATGTGCTCCAAAATCACTTCTCTGGAGATTTTTACTTCCAAATAGCCTTCAAATGCTTCCACTATATCAATTATAGAATTACAATGTTAATATGGTCGTTTAGACAGTAAGTTCACATAAAACAAAAAAGTAACCAAATTGGAGTCAAAATGGGAGATATGGGACCCACGCCTAAAATTCTGGAATTGACTCCGTCAAAAGATCATAATGACTCCCTGAACTTGTGTCCCAGAAGAAAATACAATTTGGGGATTAGAACAACTCAAACAATCTACATGCATAATTCACCAATTTTTGAAGAACACAAAAAGAGGTAATGCAGACCTTAAATAGTGGATTTTACCTCAAATGGAAACTCCCCTACATTCCCCGATTGATCACCCACGTATCTCTAAATATTTCGAACACACTGAGCTTCAAATCACCTTAAACGAACTTCTAGAGCTCCCACAATCGACGAATTAATTTTTTGAAATAGTATTGATCAGGGTACGGTCTTAATTTAAAAGACCAAACCAAATAACTAATCACGATCGCGGGGAAAGCGGTTGCAATCATGGGTCGTATAGCCAGCCGTGGAACTTCACTTGCCTGACAAGGCTTAACTAAAATGGTCATAACCTTTTACTCCAAACTTGGTGGCGTTGGAAAGAGGACTGAAAGACCTTTAATGTGATAGGTAATAGACCACATTCATTATGTTATTAGAGATATGATCTTTTGAAGTTTACCTATATAGAATCTTTTGAAGTTGACCTATATGATCTTTTGAAGTTGACCTATGGTTTGGGGGTTAACTTAGAAATTTTTGGGGTGTTACACCCTCGCGCCGGTGTCATTATCGCTTGGCTAGGCTTTGGCTATGACTACGACTTCGACTTTGAAAAATGATCGATTGAGAGATTATTTTTTGGAAAAAGTTTTATTTTATTATTTAATTAATTATTTAGTTAATTAGTTGCTAATTATTTAATCATTAAATTTAGCCAGCCCAAATGGGCCCATTTCCGAATCGGATTTGTGACCCAATTTTGGTTTTGATCTGCGATCCAGTTTCTGAACCAGATATGCGCAGTTTCTTTCCCGAATTTATTTCCCACTGTTTATTTAATTACTATTCTGAAAGGTTGCAGACTTTCAGAAATAGTCATTTCTTAAGTGACTGTCACGAAGGTTGCAAACTTTCAGAAACAGTACTTCATAGCTATAAATACTTGTGATTCCTCAGACTTTTCACTATGTAATTTCTGAACATCTTCTTCTTTTGCACAACTAAATCTAGTATTCTAGTGTAATTTGCTCACATTGTGTGGTTTGCTGACACCATTATTTTTTATACCGATACACTAATAAGTAAAATTGTTCTATTCGGGGAGGATATTTCCTTTAACCTCGAATATTTGAGAGGAATAATTTTCTTAAGGTCATTGTGCATTTAGCGGTCTCAATTTTCTTTTTGTCAATATTGTTTCTGTTTTTGTTACATATTGTGTTTTCTTTACTAGTTTTAATTTATGGTTTTGAAAACATGCTTTAAACTTTGTTGTTTATTATTTCTGCAAAGTTATTGTTCTAAGCATTTCACTAATATAGATTGGCTAATATTTGGGTGTGTTGGTCTCACTGTTGTATTTATTAATTTTTTGCATAAAACAGAGCATGTTAGTATTTTTTATTTTGGAATCTCTCTCTACATTCATGTCCAATAGAAACACTAAGCTTTGAAACCCAAGTTCTGCAAACCAATCTTTGGACTTTTTTACCTACAAAACTTTAGGAAAGAGGAAGCTAATTCGGTGCTCCAATGGTTATGAGTATTCTAAAACTAAAAGGCTAAGGTGGACTATGGACAGTAGCTTGGTTTAATAGTCGAACACTGTAACTATTTTAGTTGTTCGAATTGCAATGGGTTGATTCCCATGTGAAATGTTATCTGTAGCTTAGAACTGAAAAATAAAGAAAAATCCAAAACTTAAGTAGTTTCTTTTGAGATAATTTTTAAATTAACATTGAAAGGACAACTTTATAATGATACTATGGTCAGTTTTTCTTTTCCATGGGAGAGTATAAGGGGTGTTGCATTTGTCCTGATGAAGTCTCCAAACATTTGGCTATTGATTCTCAGAGTTGAACTAATGACAATGATTCTACTTGTTCTCCCTGCAGGGGTCTCCAACCAATTTGTCAATACTTTTCTGTCTTATTTGATTTAATTTGATATCGTAAAGGTGTGATTCAGGATATCACCTAATTGAATTCTATAAATTCCTTAAGCCAAGTTCCGCAACATGTGAGCAACATGGTATGCTCATTTTTGTCATATAGTGAATCAGTTCTACTTTTATAGACGTAGAATAAGTTGAATAGTTTTTTGTATCTAATCATATAGTGACCTGTTTAATGGGCTTTTATGATAGTTTTTCATCCCTTTTTGGCATGTGAATTTATATTTTCTACCTTGACCACTCTTTTTGTGTCGGAGGTTTGATAATATGATTGTCTTTCCTACTTTCTTTTACTGTTTCTTCTTTATGTATGACTTTTCAAAGTCATAATAGTCAATGTTTTCCTGGACACCTCAGTAACTTGCCATCAGATGCTCTGCTCCTGTTCCAATAAAAGAAGCTAGCAAATGAAAAGCTAAATTTTGTCACTTCAGTTAGCTTGCTGGGGGCATGTATACATATCCTGAATATCATATTAGGTTAATGTATACACTCGCACATTGTTCCGGTGGTATTGAACTACATGTTGAACTGGAAACAGCCCTCCTGAGCATATATGCAAAATGTGGTCATATATAACAGGCTTTCCGCATATTCAATTCAATGAATGATAAAAATCTGTAGACCTGGACCATTATGATTTCTGGTCTTGCTGATCATGGCCATGGAGAAGAACTTGTGTCCTTGTTTGCAAGAATGGAAGAATCGGTTTATCATTTTCTGCAATCTTATATGCTTGTAGTCATATTGGCCTTGTTGATGTGGGTCGTGAATATTTTGAAAAAATAGTAAGTATTTATAAAATCATGCCAACTATGGAACATTACGGATACATGGTAGACCTATTTGGACCTGCTGGAGAATTAAAAGAAGCTTATGAATATTACAAGGAGCATGCATATCAAGCCTTATTCTATGATATTGAGGAGTTTCATCAGTTGTTGTAAGCATCATGGTCATATTCCTTCACAAAAGAAAATATAAGAGATATTCTCCTCAAATGAGAGTCTGGTACCGGAACAACCTATGTACTTGCATCCAGTTTGTCTTATATTTTTGGTTATTACAATGATGCGAACAGCCTAAGATCACCTATGAAAGCGAAGGAGATAAAGAAATTTTTTGGCGGCAGTTGGGTGCAGTCACTTGGTAGTTCTTCAGAAGAAAGCAATTAAAATATTCAGCTTTATGAATCTCCTATATCCATTCTACCTTTTTTGGGGCTATTATCTTTGATACTGGTTGTGAGAAATATTTGAAAAGAATATTATTGAATTGTTGTTGTGTCTACATTATTATATTGAGACCTTATTTATAGACACTACAATACAATCCTTTACCAAGTAGTATTCCTATTTCTATTTCTATTCTTATTCCTATTCTAAAAGGATTGTATAAACCTATTCCTATTCTAGTAGGATTGTATAAACCTATTCCTATTCTTGTAGGATTGTATAAACCTATTCCTATTCTAATAGGATTGTATAAATCTATTCCAATTCTAACACTCCCCTTCAAGCTAGTGCATACAATTCATGTACCTAGCTTGTTACAAATGTAATCAACACGAGAACCAATGAGGAGTTTGGTGAGATATATCCAAGTTGATCACTCGACTTCACAAATTTGATAGTCAATCTCAATGTGCTTAGTATTCTAATGAAATACTGAATTTGATGCATAATGCCGATAAAACACAGAATGATAAAATTACAATGTTGAACTTCCAAACAAAACTTGCAAAGACTGTTTCAGACCATAGAGTGAATCACATAATTGACATACAAGGCTACTAAACTCCCCCGATAAACAAAGTGCTCAAAATCTAGTATAAAGTATATGGATCATGTTGAAATCAATAGATGAGTCGATATTAAACAAGTCACCGAGAAAACTGGCTGAAACATGCTCATATGCTGGAGTATTAGATTTGATGGCTAAAAGTGGTCACAATCTAAGAAATAAAATTATATGGGTAGGGTCGGAATGATGTCACGACCCAACAAGAAAATATAAAATATATAGGATAGTTCGAATTGATGGAACGACCCCATTGAAAAGGATAAAGAATATGGGTAGGGTCGGAATGATGGCACGACCCTACTGAAAAAGAAAAATTATACAGGTAGGGTTGGAATGATGGCACAACCCTATGCAAATCAGATTGGAGGATTCACCGTAAAGACGAATGGAACTATGCAAATCAAATCTGAGGAGTCACTGAAAAGACGCATGATGCTATGCAACTCAGATATGAGAAAATAGTTCGGAAAAATCCACGGTACTACAAAAATTAATTATGAAAAGTAGTCCAGATAGATGCACGATTCTATGCAAATCAGATATGCAAAAAAGAGATAGTCAGTGGAAGGACGGCAAGGTGCTACACAAATTAAATATGAAAAGTAGTCACCAGAAAGATGGTGCGGTGCTACGCAAACTAGATATGAAAAAGTAGTAACCGAAAATAACGCACGGTGCTACACAAATTAAATATGAAAAAGTAGTCACCAGAATGATGGCACGGCGCTACACAAATTAAATATGAAAAAGTAGTCACCGGAATGATGGCACGGTGCTACACAAATACCGACGGCTATGGAGTTGACACAAAACAGCCCTAGAAAGTCACTAGAAATTGACGCACGGTAACCTGTCTAATTGATTTTTCTTCCCTTGAATATGTTCATATATCATTGATCCTACTTTTGTTAACATAATCATTGGCCAGACAGGCAGCATATATGGGTAATAGCTACCCCGTCAGCAGAAGCTCTTTGATTCTCTACCAAGATTGTAGAGGCTCTGATACCATGTGAGAAATATTGGAAAAGAATATTATTGAATTATTGTTGTGTCTACATTATTACATTGAGACCTTATTGATACACACTACAATATAATCCTCTATCAAGTAGTATTCCTATTTCTATTTCTATTCATATTCCTATTCTAATAGGATTGTATAAACAAACCTATTCCTATTCTAGTAGGATTGTATAAACCTATTCATATTCTAGTAGGATTGTATAAACCTATTCTATTCTAATAAATAGGATTGTATAAACCTATTCCTATTCTAACACTGGTAAATGATTTGTTGTCTCCTTCAACTACTGTAACATGCGGTTAAGGTTCAATCTTGGAATTCTACTCAGAAGTTGGTGTACCCTTAAAGTGGCACATCTGCATGGCCTGAAACTCTGGTTAAAAACTATGAGGCATTTCCATGTATTGGGTTGACTACATGGGTAATCAAATTCAAAACTTTTATGAATGTCAATACTCGAGTGAGCTTAATAAACCAGTGTTATCTTCATTTATCTGGAAGTTAAACTGTAGTTTCTGAAAGAAGGAGAAGCTAGCAATGAAAATGTCTTGCTGATGTAGTTTTTGTTGTAATCAAAATATGGAAAATGAATCCTTGGTATTTGTACTACTCAAAGTAGTTAAATACATTTGTGTTGATATAATCTATGAAAAGAGAGCATGGAAAATCATCTGATTTCTATTGCACATGTAGCATGTGTCCGCTTTTAAGGTATTCTCTTGAATGCTTTGAAAGTATAATCACTTACACATTCATTTGCATGTTATTTTTTGGAGCTTAACTTTAAGCCATTAGAAGGGGTCATGCTCTGTGTACTCTGTATCCCCCATATCCTTCACATTTTATGATTTTTGTATGGTTAAACTTTTCTCAGAATACTCAGCTACCATTGGTTACTGAGGTAATCTTTGGATATTTATCACAACGGAAAAGAACCATTTGATTGAATTCCATATTCAGTATTCAATTAACGTTCTTCTGGTCTCATCTACTTAAATTTCAGGATCCATTTAGTTGTATAATGTTGTTAATGACAATATCAGATGAACCTAGCTTGGAACAAATTTCTTCGCCATGTATTAGATCACTTGCATATGAAAACAATTTCAAACTTCCTGTTCATGGTTCAAGAAAAATATTCAACACTGGATGCTAATGTATTTCATCGGAGATTATCCAACACTCTAAATTATTGGAAGCAACTGGCCTGCTATCTAAAGCTGATCCTGTCTTATTGTCAATCATTTTGAAGAATTTTCCTCTTTCGAATGGTGATGATCCTTATATAAGGTGAGGCATGCAAAGTTATTCACACATGCTAGAAAGGTTGAGCTAGCTAGGATGTGGAGAAGTTGATCTATCATACATGAAGAAATAGGAGAATCGCTACTAGGTAACCAGCAAATGTCTAAACAAACATTATCATTTTTTAGTATGGCATGAGTTCAGATCTCTTACAATTGATATGCTAGTTTTTGGATTCATTTGTCTCGAATGTGCATTAGTTTTTTGCTGTATGAGATACATTACATCATATTTATTTTAAATGGTATTCTAATGAATTATTAATCAAATTAAAGTTCGGTAGATCATGAAGTAAAGATGGGGGATCTAGTTTCCACTCCATAGCATTAGACATAGAACTCGAAGTTCGAGTAAATTGATGGGCACACTAGTTCTCTGCTCTTTTCACAAAAGACAAGGAAATAGAAGTAAAGCCACACATTTACTTTATTATCATGAATAATAACATAGCTAGATTTTTACAACACTAGTTTAACCAAAAGACTGTCAATCTACATAATTATAATTGGTGCAAAGTGTTCCTTTAACTAGCTTAGTGCTTCTTGAACACCCAAAGCCTTGACCATGAGTGAGTCATGTGGCGTATCTAATCAACTGCAGCAACCTCTCATGAAGTTTCCATGAGAATCACGGAGTAGCATGTTAATTATGTTCCTCCCAAAATAAGGTCAAAAGAACCATCAATGTTATATTTAAGAATATTCTCATCAGGAGGAAACCATCTAATTAGACCTTACCCTAACTTCGAACTTCGACTTGAGTTTCAACCATGAACTAAGACTCTTAACCTGACCCAGAATCTAACCCTTACTCAAGATTTGAGCCTTGATACCTAGGATCTAAGTCCCAACCCTCAGCCTCGACCCAAGACCTAGGACATGAGACCCAAAACCCGATCCTAACCCCTAAGACTCGATACCCAAGCCACAAGCCCCTTTGACTCTAACTTGAGATTCGACAAGGAACTCTAGTACTTACCCCGACAATATTTTGAGATCTAACCCTGACCTTCACTCGAGACCCAATCCTCGATATTCAGAACCTGATACTTAACTTTCAGTCAGGACTAGAAACCCAGAGACTCGATCCCAATCCATATTAACAATCAAAGTGATTTTTTAGCAGTAAACCCAAATTAAAGTAAATCTTTAAAATGGGCTAGAGTTTGACAAAATTTAGAGGTCACTTTACAAATGAGTTATGTTTGGTTAGATTAAGAGGGTCAATCTAATATGAATTTATCTTTTCCTCAAGATTTTGGCGCGGATTGGGTGGACCAGCAATTTCATGCCATATTTGACACCCCTACCAGTAAGTGTAGCCTTTTATGGATGTGGACCGAAAAATAGGCCATGTTATAGAGATTACTCCTCATCATCAACTTTGTTTTACTTCAAGGAACACTTTATATATATATATATATATATATATATATATATAATAAGATGAGGTATGCAATCTTTACCTCACTTCTCAACATTTCATTTACTTATTCCATGATATCGCACCGTTGGAAGCAAAATTGGTCATAGAATTATTAGATGTTTCACAAGAATTTGCTGAAGTATTAAAGAATTCAAAATTCATGTATCCATCATTAATGATGAAATATATGAATGTCCTTGTATCTTAAAATCTTCAATAGTTTTAGTAAGAATAACTTATTATTGTCTGTCTTCGAAGCATAAAGGATCTCAAAGTTCTGTCACAATGTTCTAGCATGTGTCTCTTTGATAATGTGTTAACGATTATCTTCTACCTATTGTTTTATGTAAGCATAAAGTCATACAAGAATCATACCTTTGATCACATCGTTCGATGCCTATGCCTCCGCCCACGCTCGAGCTGCACAGAAATGACTATGTCTGCCTCTATCCAGTCCATAAGTCTGACCACATAACCTGCCTTTCTGGAGACCACCCCGAATACCTTATTGTACGCTGCGATGGTCCTAACCCTGACCTCAACCCCTAACTAGAAGTGCTTGGGGAGTTCCCTATTGAGCGGGAGCAATCCGCCTATGCATAGGACAATCTCTAGACCGTTGGTCAAGCTCCCACACTCAAAGTAACCTGGAGATGATCAACTCCCAGAAGAGCAGTCTTCACAACCTAAAGCACAAGACTGAGAACCATGACTCTGACTAGAGCCAACCTCACTCTGGTTGTACCAGTCACCCTCTGAAGCCTATAATGAGGTCTGGACTGGTTGTCTAGGTTGACCCTAAAGAAACCGCTACCTGGGCCTATCATAGGAGTCCCTCTATTTGGAATAGGACCCTCTATAGTTTCCTCATATCTTTCTTGGGCCTCATGACGGAGTTTTGATGAGTCCATGATTTGGAATCATTTAGGGTTTTGTTTTAATAGATTTAGTGTCCTCAAATGCATATTTTGTGCCAATAACTGGTGTAAATCCTTGAATTTCAGGTATTTGGATTGAGGAACAAAGCATGGACACTATTGAGGAAAAAGGAACAAGGCAGCTCAAAGTACGAAGGAAAGAAGGTTTGAGGATCGCCTAACCCATTAGGCAAGTCGCCGAACAGTTAGGGCCTCGCCTAATATTTCAGAGTGCCAAGCCCTGAAGGAGAAAATCTAGTCGGCGAGAAAATGAAGCAGTCGGCGAGTCGCCAAACGGTTCCGCAATGCAGTGCCATATCGCCCAAAGTTACAGAACCTGAAGATGTTGAAGGCAAAAGCAAAACAGTGATGAAAATTACCAAAGGGTGGATTGCCGATTGGGTTAGCGATCCCGACTAACTGCCCTGACTGAACCTCCGCAACACACTTTTTGACAACTATAAATACTTGTTTAATTTTTTAGCTTAGTATCTAATTTTGTGTGGAATCATATTATTATTCAGTTTTTAAAGTTTAGAACTGAGAATTGAAAAGAGAGACAATATTTTCTTAGCTTTGAAGATTAGAAGATTTCCATTTCTAAGAAATTGGAAGTGGGTGTTGAAAATTCTCATCTTAGACCTTTGTAAAGACTGTATAAATCCTACCAAGTTGATGGAAACAGAACTTGGTAATGATATTTACCTTTTTACTATGTCTAGCTGAAACCCCAATTCTTGGGGTGTGATTTTGTGATTATGGGTTGATTTAATTGTTGGGTATTGTTAATTGATAGTTTATTTGCTGTTTAAAAGTGATTTTGTTCAGTAATCGTGGTTGAATTTAATGGGTTGTAGGTGCAAATACAATCTTAACTTTGTGTTTTTGGCTTGCTCGAGAGAGAGGTTTTAAAACCAAAATTACTGCATCGATAGTCTATGGGTATTGGGTTGTCATGGGTTCAGCTCGAGAGAGTGAACGCTAAACCCTTTTCCACACATTCAGCTCGAGAGAGTGAATGGACTAAAGTGAAGGTTGTGCTTCATTGCTGCTTATTGGTGTTCGAGATAAATCAATTTGATTCAAGGTAAATTATTCGAGAGAAAGTTTACCTCCACTAAAGTCTATTTTATTCACCGATTTGCAGCTGTTTACTATTAATTACAATTACCTGGTTATTTACCTTAGCCCATAATCCTATCACATCCCAAGAATCCCGTCTCCATATTCGTATTTTCGTGTTATTTACTGTTTTAGTTGATAGTGCAAACAAACCCCCTTTATATTTGACAATTGTGTCACCTATAATTTAAACCATGTTTTTCTTCGTAAATATTTTTAGCTATGATTAACTTGAGCATATTTATATTTTTCTATTGATTCTTGAGTACAAACCACTCCCTTGGGACTCAACCCCAACTCACTAGTTGGGTTATATTAATACTCACGATCGTTAGCACTTAGTATTGGATGAAGTGTCCTCATACGTGAAATCAAGTATCTCAATAGTGCAGGCATCATTAACAACATCTAGAAAGGAATGACCCCTGGAGACCATAGACTGAGTGTAACGACCGGTTGCCGTCGTTATAGGAAAGTCAACGGGGAAAATTTTGGGTCGAAAAACTTTTTCGTAGTAACTTGGAATTTCCCAACCTAGTCCAGATTTAGACGAAATCGGAGTCATTAAAGTCTAGGAAAATCTGGTAAAAATTGGATGATCTAATTATAAATTTGATCATATGAGTAGATAGCTAAGACGTTAAGGAACTCGTACGACTTTACGGAATTAAATTTGGGCAAGTAGAACTCCCAAATTGATCTTAGCGTGAACGGGTAGTTTCTGAGTGTCATTCGTAGAAGGTGTGTTGTGAAATGGGGTCTTGGAATTATTATTTTTGCTCACTGTTTCCGTGCAAGCTGTTGAGGCGAGATTTTCCCGCTAGGACGGGGATGCTGTAGCGGGGCGGGTACCGCACTAGCGGGACAGACGTGACTTAAAGTCAAAAATAAACCCCAAAAACATTTTATTCTGCAATTTTCGAACCTTAGATGTAAGGAATGAACCCCAAAAAATTCTTGACAGTTACGTTTTCTCCCATTACTAAGGCTAAAGGTAAGATTTTAACTACCCGAATCCATTTTTCGATCCATAGATTGTAATCTAATGGGTAATTATCGATGGGGGAGGGTTTTGATCCAGAATTTATGATGGAAAAAACCCTAATCTGGGTACGGGGATCAAGGGTTTGATCTAGGGTTGATAGTGTTGACTTTATTCCAGGTAATTAAGTCTTGTTTATGGATTCTAGCATTATATTGATTGTTTGTAGACCAAGAACAAGCGGAACGAATCCGAAAAGGGAAGAATCAAGTTTCTTAGGGAATTCCAGCTTGTTCCGGGGTAGGTGATGGTTGTGATTTCATGTTGTGTGATATATGTTCGTTCTTGCTTCATTATAATACATGTATGTATGTGAATGTTGCATTGTTGATCACACTAATTGTAAATGAGATAGATGAATGATGAATGCCATGAATCATGACTTGATTGTATGATTTGAGAATATACTTGTCAATGTGATTGTGGCTTGTTGAAGGGATCGGGTGTTGAGTTCCGACACACTCACTTGGATCGGTCATCACGTTACGGCATAAATATGGGATCGGTTGCCACGTTCCGGCATAATCATTGGATCGGGTACCACGTTCTGGTATGCTAACAGTTTGGGTTTGGGTTCTATGAAAGGACCATATGACTTGATGTAATTGTGTATCTTGATAAATTAGATATTGTACATTGTTTCGTAAATGATGATGATATTGTATATGTTTGGTATATGCATTGTATTATTATATTGTAATGACCTATGTATGTTGCACTTAGTGGGATAGCCGTGTGATCCTACCAGTACACTATGGTTGTTTACTGATACTGCACTTGCTCTTTGTTTGTTGAGTACAGGGCATTTTCAGGCGGCTATTGATAGACCTCTCTTAGAAGATCAGTGATGATTCGAATTCAAGGGTGAGCCAGTTCTTCCGGATTGCCATGAGTTCTCCTTTCGTTTATGTCCACATTTCGGACTTAGACATTTTAGTTAGTTATTAGCATGTTAGAATGGGGTTGTACCCCTTCTTGTTTAGACGTATGGTTGAGCTTTAGATGTTTTGGTACATTGACTTTCAGGTTCTAGGCGTATTTTCCGCATTTGTTTAGTTCATTAGACTATTGTTTTGGAGTTTATGGAAACTCCCTTTTTCTTTCCTTAGCATTTAACTTTCTTCCGTAACTTTAATGCCTTAGTATTTGATTAAGTTGGTTAGCTAATTAGTATAAATGGTTCTCCCACCGGAGGTTAGTTTGGGTGCCAATCACAATGGTCTGGGTCGTGACACTGAATCTCAATCTGTAGCTGAAGTCTCAACCTACGAACAAAGCATCAAACTCTCTCCTCCTCAGTAGGTAGAATAATAGTAGCATGCCAGGAGATCTTGTGAAACCTCGCCTCATATTCTGACACAATCATGGAGCCCTGCTCCAATCTATAGAAGCGATCCCGAAGATAATCTCTCACTTTGCGAGGGATAAACCTTGCCAAGAAGGCCTCAAAAAACTCGGTCCAAGTGACCGGAAGAGATCTAGTTGTCCTCGTCTCAATAAAGGTACGCCACCACACTAGCCCATCTAGCTGATAAGCATTGAAATCGGCTCCTCGCTCTCTACCCCACTAAGACTAAAGTATAAAGCTGCTCCTGGCAAGTAGTTAGAAACTCGTGGGCATCCTCATCCACAACCCTAGAAAACCTCTGAGATGAAAGCCTAAGGAACACGCTGAGCATCTTTTGTTCCTCTAGTGGCATAGATTTGGTTGCAATCACGAGCTAGGCACCCTAGGTAGTAACTGTTCCCGAGGTGCCTCTGGTGGAGGTGCAAGTGTTGGTGCCTCGTGCATGCCTCCAAGCACTGTTAGGAGCTAAATATGGCTATCTGAGATTTGGAGCTATATATATCTGGTCCATGTGGTGGTTGAGCTGGTCCCGGCACCACCCGCTAATCTAGAACACGGACCGCTGGAGGGTCTACTGCTGGATCCGAACCCCGCTCCTTATATGGGGTGGTGCTGCACCACTATCTTGAAGGGGAGGTTGACCGCTACCTCAGGTTATCGTGTGGCACGTACGATGCATCTTGCGAAAAGAATGAAACAATTGAGATTTCAAGAAACCAATAACAGACACATTGCACGAAAGCGATACAAAAGAGAAGAATTCCTAAAGACACCCTGTAGCCTACCAACAATAAGATACATATATCTCTGCGCTGATTCATAGGACTCTTTTAGGTATTAGCTATGTACAAGTGAGATCGGTGAACCAACGGCTCTGATATCAATTTGGCATGACCCAATTGCTTGAGTCATGATGACACCTACTGTAACCCACCAGTAGGTAAGACAACTTGTAACCAGAAGATAAGTAATGAGTACAGGGGTAGAACTAACGAGAAAATAACACTAGCAATAAGAAAAGAGACAGAAATGAAGCAAACCAAAAACTATATATACAATAGAAACCCTCTGAGAACCTGAAAGACATGCGTACATAGCTATCTAATATGAAAATATACAAGTGCCAAAAGTAGACCAAAACAAGTTGTCTCAAAGGCAAAAGACTAGCTAACATAAATACAGAAGGAGTGTTTGATCCAAGATGCCAAGTTCTCACCCTCATCTTTGGTATTCCAAGTTGCAAAAGATAGCACGAATGATCACCACTAGAAACTGGTACTAAGAACTGCATCACAAAAAAGATGCATAGTGTATCATGAGTACCAAAACAAAGGTACTCAGTAGGCATCAAAGGTCGACTAAGCAAGAAAGGTAAAAACAATAAGAAAAGATAGAATCTTGACACAAATAGACGTCCAAGCGGATATGAAAGAAACCACACGAGCATACCAAAAGCAAATCTAAGTAAAACTAAGCTAAACCTAACTAAGACCCCCATAAGCGCAGAAGGTACACTTGTGCGCAAGTTTAAATAAAACTCGAACCGACCCCATAAGCCCGATAGGTGCACTAAATAGCTACGACTACAAGAGTGACGTGCCTCAATCCAGCTCCAAAAAGTGTACTATGTGCCTCGAACTCCAAGTGATGGCCTCTAACTAAAGGTGACGGACTCAAACTGTAAAACATCAGCCTCGAAGTGGGAATAATGGCCCCGAACCGTAAACATCAACCTTAGACTAGAGATAACGACCTTGAACCATAAACATCAGCCTCAAACCAGAAATGATCATAGTGTCCAATCAACTCCCAGCCCATCTAGTAAAAGTGACATTGGGCATGTCGACTACGAAGAGGATTCCAATATCAGGACTAAGTCGTCGTGGAACAACGTCCACCCACAAGCATCCACGGGAGGCTCCAAGCCTAGAACAACCCAATCTCAAGTCATCATGTAAAGACAACCCTCTGGTAAGGCATCGGAGCCACAGAGATAGGGAGAGAAGGAAGAGGGTCCAAAAATTTGCGCAAATTCCTAAAGTAAGGCTCATACTATTAGAGTCAAGTCCGTTATTCCAATCTACAAAGATATAGTCCGTCTGAAATGACGTCGGAGACGATAACAAGGTTACAAGGATCACGGGTTTAAGGAAACACTAGTATATCCTAGACTAAGGCCAAACATGTTCCAAATAACAAGTAACAATGCAAGTAATGCACAACATCATGTGAAAACACATATAAAACCCCAACTGGCATGGTACTACCTCGAAATAGTGGTTGATTAGCCCTAAAACATGGTTTCCAAGGAAGAAAAGCAAGAATAAATAGGTACCCACCCCGAGGCCCTAATTTCACACTAATCATGATGACTTCCCATATCCAGGCTCAATCTAATTGGAAGGAAGTCATAGCCTACCTAAAGACAAACCGCGCGCACTCCAAATCACAAGGTCGGAGCTTCTCCTTTCCAAACGGCCTTTGAACGCTTCCACGCTATCAAGAATATGATCACAACATTATCGTTTGGACACCAAAATCACATAAAATAAAAACAAACTAATTTTGGAGTCAAACAGGGAATGTGGGACCCATGTCAGAATTTCTGGAATTGACATTGTCAAAAGGTCCTAAACTATGCCTCAAACCTTTGTTCCAAAATTGAACACAATTCGAAGCCCAAAAATAGAAAACACAACACATGCACCAAAAAGACACAATTTAATTAGCAAAAGAAAAGCTTGGTGCAGACACTTTAATCATGAATTCACCCCCAAACAGAGGTTCATGAATACTTCCCGATCACCCCCACAATGAAGCATGGATATTACGGATGCGTGGAACTTCAAATCACCCATTTCTGAGCTATATCGAGGGAGAAAATTGAATTTCGAATCTTGAACCTGCCATCGTGACTAGACTTTAAATAAAACCAGTCCAATCTTTTCTTCGTGAAAGCGGAGGGCCTCCACAAATTTGGCGAGGGTCGCGCGAATACGGCCAGAGGGGAACCAATACCCCTCGATCGCGGTAGAGGTCCCACAAACGTGACATTCGCGATCCTGGCCGAGGCTACACGAATGCGACCCTCAGGTCACGTGACCTCCGCGATCGCGACCAAGGGCTCAAGAACATGAAGACCATAAGTGGTCTACATCATCAACTAGTTTTTGGCAAGTTGAAATCTCCGACGGGGCATTAGGAATTTGTTTGGAACCTTGTGCACGCAAACAAGATATTCTACCCTACCAAATTCAATAATCCAGACTCAACGGAGCAATCAAAATTTCCGTAAGAGGTCATCTTGGCAAAAAATAGGTCTCAACCCCCAAACTCCATTTTATGCTAAAATCCACAAGGGTGCTCGAAATTAGCATGAAAGCCTCGAGTTCCAAACAAAGGATCGTTCCAGAACAAATTCATTATTTTGGAGCTAACCGCGCTGATGGAATTATTATCCGAGCTCATTTACTCAGAATGCTGACTAAAGTCAAACTTATGCCTTAACTTGAAAGTTAAAACGTCTGATCACACATACTCGCACCGTAAACCTTGAGAGTCGTGCTGATCATGCTACTAGTCTAAAATGACCCTTCCGGAGATGATGGAATGGTCAAAATTGGATTTTGAGGTCATCTTCTTGAACTTTTGATTAAAAAAATGTCCGTTCAAGATTCAAAAGCTCCAAAACACTAAAACTTGCATAAAAACCAAATGACTTGAGGTTGCTAAAGAAATGCTCTAAACTACGAACATGAGGCATAAACACATAAATGACCTAAAGGTCATTACAAAAAAGATAGATTAATTGATAAAATAGAATTATTAAATAATAAATAAAGATAAAATAAGGTATCGATAACACCAAATTGATTGTTACACAATATAAAACTTTATTTTGTTATCTTACAATAAAATTAACAATACAATAAAGTCAAATTAAAATAATATTAATCAAAACAAATGTTATATTTAACTAACGATATTAACAACCATCAAACAAGTAGAATGGATGTTTTCCTAATAACTGATCGCTAAACAAAAAAAAAAAGATCTCACTGGAATCAGAGGCAGAGTTAGGTGGGGGTTCATGGGTTCGGACGAACCCACTAGCTTTTTTGTAGACTCTATATTTGTACTAGAAAATTAAATAAATATATGTATATTAACATGTGAACCCCCAAAAAAATTGATTTAGAACCCCCAAACTCCTAACTTTGGCTCCACCTCTCACTGGAGTCGATGAACGAAATAGAAAAGTTTTGACGCTTTAATCATCTTTGATAATTTCGTTCTTTATATTTGGGTTGGATGGCAATGAAAATTCTAAATTTTTTATAAGATTTAATTCATTTTGAAAGAACACATGCAAAAGTCAGAATTTTAATTTTATGGGTTTTAAATTTTATAACAATATATGATTTCAAGTGTTGATAACAAGATTCTAAACTTAATATTTGTACATATAAATACATTATTTAAGAAAAAATTATTGAATTACTGGATTCGGCCGAACCTGTATCCAAGCTTATAGCTCCGCTCCTGCCAAACTAGTACTAGTATATTATGAGGTGGGAGATGTATTTTGAATATTAAGTTTTACTTTAATGAATGTAGCGGTTGTTGCTAACCTCACTCCATTATTCTTACACGTTTTGGTTCTTTCACATATGTCCAAATCACATAATACAAGTACAAATTTTGGTTGATAATGTCTCCAAGTTAAGGAAAGATGGATATGAGAGATACTATAAGAGTAAATGAAATCCATTTTCACCAGTGAAAGTGACGTAAGTACGTACATTAAGGAAATTTCCATAACATGTCATGTTGAATAACCATACCAAAGATGACATTTTCTTGTAAGTTGCAACTTTTATTTTTATAAACCTCCACACAAAAAGCATGGATGTCTTGTCACTGCAATTTTGAGAGTGCTATACAAGCCATGCTACTATCATTTTGTGAGTATCTTAAGGATCTCTTAAGGATTTTTTTTATTACTAGCCTATAATAATGTGTTTTGGTGTGTCTAAGCACCAAATTTAGCACATGTAACATTTACCTAGACATACCAAATATACTATATACGAAGTAGGGAAAATAATTCAAGATTCTATAGTACAAAGAAATAAATCAATTACAAGGACATTGATTTATTCCCTTATGAGCTTGCTCACTCTTCCCCTCAAGTTGGCGAATAAATATTTGTGATGCCTAACTTGTCAATTTTACTGCGAAATACCTTTTTAGAAACAACTTTTGTGAGTATATAGGTCAACTCATCTTTAGACTTTGAATAAAGGACAATGTAAATTAATTTTTTCATGTAATCTTTCTTAATGAAATGATGATCAACCTCATATGTTAAGTATGATAATATTGCATAGGATTTGTACCATCTCAAAAACTAAATTATTATCAAGTGAAAATTATTTACACCTCCCAAATTTTCTGTAAAAATCAAACTTCTTCCTCGATTTGAGAAATAGTCATTATCCCCATTACATTATCAATCCTTACCTTCTTTTTTTATACTTCTATAAAATCATAATATATTTATTTTTTAATCTATATATCAAATTTCCTAAAAAAAATTATTAATTCCGTCCAAAAAAAAAAGAAAAGTAAAAAATACTGATTGAGTATAGGCTAATGTTGTTCTATAATGAAACAAATAAAAAATACAAAATAATATTTTTTAAAGTTAATTTTAACGGAATCTAAAGTGTGATAACCTTTAAAACATATTTCGATGCAAGTAATATAAAAATAAATAATAAAATAAAGATATATTTCATAACAATTTTTTAAAAGATTATCTATATTTATATTGTAAATAAATTTTAAATTATAATTTAGAAAATATTCTTACTTATGACAATCAATATTCTTTTATCTACATAGTTTATAGAGAATAAGAGATAATCATAATACATAAATATGTCATTTAACTTGACTTCAATGGGTATATAGGCCCTCAAACTTTTAGTATGCACAAGTAGACACTTAGGGGTCGTTTGATTGAGAACTAGTTATCCCAGGATTAACTATCATGGGATTAGTTATGCTGGGATAACTTATTCCACCATGTATATGGGATAACTTATCCCATCACTATGCTATAAATGGTGGGATAAGTTATCCCAAAATGCCAACCAAACACGACATCTAAATTTTATCCCATGACTATTTTCTTATCCCAGGACTATTTATTCTTATCCTCACACCAAACGAGCCCTTAAAATGGTATACAGTTGAACAAGTAGAAACACACATCTTACATGAAAATTCTCGTGAGATACACTCGAACTGATTTGTACTATGTCATGTATGACACATATTATTCCATGTGTGGGACATGTGTGTCTATTTGTTCAACTTTATACAACTTTAATTGTTTACTTGTGCACATCCGAAGTTGGAGGGCATAGCTGTCAGTTTTGACCAAGTGAAAGTGCACGTTTATGTATTATGCAAAAAAGAAGTAAAACTTAGATATGCATGCACATAATATATACACATATACTTAGTGGATGTAATATTAAAATAACAATCATAAAAAACAACATTAGATTTTACAACAAACTTTTTTTTTTGGGGGTAATATAGACTAATGATATACCAAAGTAGGAAATCATGTACGTATATATGGTTTGTTGGACATAGTACCAACATACCACCAGTTAAGCAACTACACATGAGCTATAGTACTTCAAGGATAGTAATTAATTGGTTCCGCAATCCGACTAGCTAACTTGGCCTTTAAACTACCTTGCATCACCACCATCTGAATAATTTTCCTTGAGAAAATCGAATGGTTTATCTTCTTGGTCCGAAAAACTTGATTGTTCCTTTCCATTCATAACTTATACACTACACCAGCTACAGTGATCCTAAATAGTTCAGCATGTGCATTCTTTCTATTAATTTTCCTTGAGAGAATCCAATGCATGCACTTCCTCTGTCAATTCCATTGTGTTCCTATTATGTACTTGCCCGCACATGAACTTGTTCCAAACAACAACGGAAAAGGAATATTTTAAAGAACAAGTGATCAGTTGATTCCTGTTGTGCTTTACTCGAAGGGCAGATATTCTGATCCATCAACTTCCACTTCAACAATCGATCTCTAGTGTATAACCTGTTGAGAATTGCTAAGTTTCAAAATTTGCTGATGATAGATTATTCTACTTATAATGCTAATGAACTTAAATAAACATCTATAAATGCATAGGTTAAGAAAATAAAGTATTATGTATAGTATAAGAAGATGTTATATAAATGAAGAATAAAAAATGACAAGGATAAAATAGATTTTGCATAGGATAAAGCGGGAGAATGATTATTTTCAAATTTGAGAAGGGAAGGGGAGAAGGGAGAAATTTGATTTTTAAATCAAAAATTAAAGAGTGTAAATGATTTTTACCCTATTATTATCTCAATAAAGAACTATTTCTTTTTGCATGATTAATCCCTAAATAATTCAAAAAAAAATTCATAATCCACAACAATTCACATACGCCATGAGCCATACCTCGAAACTCAATTTTTGCACACAAACTTTTGTTAATTTCTTGCTTGTCCAAGTAGCAAGATTCCCCTCCACAAAAATAAAATAACTAGATGTAGATTTTCTAATTAATCTCTTGATCACCTAGACAATAAGAATAAGGGTATGTTTCAGTAAAAGTATTATTATGTTTTGACTTTTGAGAATAATAATCATCTACCTTGAGTCCTTCTCAGTACCTCAAGATTTTGTATAGTGCATTTGTGTTCTTCACTTGATGTATGCAAGAGTTAACTCACAATATTCACAAGTTATATCCAACTTTTGCTGGTGATCAAACATTTGATTCATTTCTATAAGCACTTCTAGTCTTCTACTAGTTTGCATGCTAACATCCCAAACATAAGTGTTTGCAACAAATTTTAAAGTGATAGAAAAGATATTACAATCACAAATAAAATATGAAAAAATGTGTCATTCATGAATCAATATGGATACAATTATGTTCCTCCCTTAATTCTTCTCTCATAAGATTTATCCTTTGATTCTTCTCTCATAAGATTTATCCACTTGATTCTTCTCTCATAAGATTTAGCCCTTGAGTCTTCTCTCATAAGATTTATCCATAATTCGAGGGTGTTAGTGGCGTATTTCTCGAACAAGAATGATTTGGATTTGATCTCTTTACGAATATTCCATAAATTTGTAGAATATTTGAAATTTCTTTTAAGGGAATATAGTACCATTTATATAGGTTGTAACTAAGGTTCAGGGTTGAGTAGCCTCCAACAATCCTAATTGAAATTGAACACATCTTGTAGAGTCCCAACTCGAATTGAACCTATCTAGTACAGTCTCACTTTTAAGAAGCAAGTGTGTTCACACACCAATCATTATATGACACGTGTTAATTTAATTAAAAATGTCATTTTTTTTTTCATTTTAAGTTTTTTTCTTTATCTTTTTTTTCTTTATTTCTCTCTCTCTTACTTTTTGACTTAAATTAATTTTGTTTTTTATAAAAAACAAATTCATACTATTTTCTAGACTTTGTTGAATTATTGATAACAAAGCTAATTATTTTTATAAGAAAAATTAAAATTTTGAAGCTATCATCAATTACTCCTTTTCATATAACTTCAAAATTAGAAATGATAATTTTAAAAGAATCAATGAATTCCCCGAAAATTGAAAGAAGTTAATTGAAATCGGATAAAAAAATTATATGATACTTCCTAATCATCTTGAAATCTAATAGTTTTATCAAATTGTTCGAAATGTAAGAAAATATTTAGATAAAGTTTTAAAATTAAAGAGAGTAAAACTAATAGTAGTAAAAATGGAAGGTAAAGTTTTGGTAAAAATGGTGACATTGAAAGTGAGAAGCTTCAATGGAGATGACAATGAATTTTTGAAGAAGAAAGAAGAAAGAAAGAGAAAAAATAAAAAGGAAAAAAGTTATAATAGTAAGAAAAATAAGAAAAAATACTTTATAATAAAAATATTTTAGGTTGCTCACTATTTTTTTGAGAGAGTGCACACACTCTCTATGTCATGTGGACAAAAAATGTAATATCCATTCAAGATTGTTTAGTGGGGTAATAGAACGTCCGCATAGTTAAGGTGTCTTTTTAAAAATTCGGGACAAGTTCAAGTGTCACTTTATATCTTTTCTCATATAAATATATTTTATTAAGAAGAGTTGGGTAGGGTAAAATAGACATTTAAAAAGTCGAGAAGTGAAGAGGAGAATGTTAAGAAAAATCTTTAATTCTAAAAGAAAAATTTGGAGATGTAAATTGTTTTACCCTTACGCCATAGATATATGAACTAATACTAACATGGATAATATAAGAATCACCATTGATATTAAACTACTACTCTTTCAGTCTATTTATTTGATACTCTTTTCTTTTTTATTGTGTATTTAAAAATGATTTTTATTTATTTAAAAATAATTTTAAGTTAAGTTTTTATATTTTATTCTTAATGCGATAATTTATAATTATAATGTTATTTCTGAAATCAAAAGTCTTTTTTTTTATTATACAAATTACATATCTAGGCAAGCCCCAACATATAATTTAAATCGGAAGAGCATTATTTTCATAATATTGATAACAAGACTCTAAACAATATTAGAGGCGGAGCTAAAGATTACAGACTGATTTTGGCCAAAACCAATAGCTTTATAGTCTCATTTTTGTATTTTATTAGCTTACTAAGAGTGTATTTTAGGTTCCTCTATTTCTTTTCCTTTGAAGAAAGAACAAATTTATTTTTAATTCTCAATTAGTGTGAGTCACTAGCAAGTTTTAGCTTAATGAGATAAGAAAGAATTATATTTTGGATGCTTATTAGAATGTGCTTTGGATTTGGTTTGACACTCTTTCATTTTCAAATTTGTTAAAAAAATTATATATATTTAAATAATGAAAAAAATTTATATTCTTATAAATGTTAACAGACGATTTTTCTTGAACTGAGGGTCAATTGGAAATAGTTTTTCTATCTCTGAGATAGACATAAGATAAAATTTATCCTTCCCAGATCCTACTTTATGGAATTATATATATATATATATATATATATATATACATTAGTCATATTGTTGTGTTAAATATTATTCCCTCGGTCTCTAGTTACTTGTCTACTTTTAAATTGACACATCTATTAATAAAATAATTAATGACATAGTGAGATTACCATTTTACCCCTATTAATTATGAAGTGGATGAATTAAAAATTTAGGATTTTCAAGAAGTTCTATCTTTTTCAAAGTAATTAATTGAGGGTATAATAGGTAGAAAAATTATCATTTTTTGATTTGTTAAAATGGACAAGTAATTAGGGACACTAAAAAAGAAAAAGTGGACAAGTAATCAGGGAATGCGAGAGTATGACATATTTGAACCGATAAGTTATAAAATATTTATAACCACATATTTAATGACAGGTATAGAATTAAAATTTAAAAAAATTTGTTTTCTTAAATTTCATCTATACCAAATTAGGCAAACTAAGTTACTCCCTCCGTTCCGATTTATTTATCAATTTTTTTAAATTTGATTTCTACTTGTACTTGTTACTTTTGACAAATTAAGGAACACTAATTTTTTTTCTATTATACCCTCAATTTATTAATATTGAGCTAATATCTTTGAAAAATATAATGAGTAAATACATTTGAGATTCTATCAATTAATAAAGGTAATATGGTAAATTCGTTATACTAATCATTTTTTTCTTAATAGGTGTGTCAAGTTAAAATTCGACAAGTAAATCAAGACGAACAAAGTAAAATAGATAGAATAAGCACAATGCTAACTTAGGAACTTGATCAAATAATTATTCAAATCTAACACATTATCATTCCACACTAAAATAAAGGTATATTGCGTGTATATATAACCCTCTCAAATTCCTTCATTTTATCTCATTCCACCAACTTTCCTCTTCACTAATCTCTCTCCAAAACCACAACACTAAAGTGTTGTGTTAATAATAAAAAATAAAAAATGGGGTCATTGATAGGTCATGTTATACCAGGGTTTGGGTTTTTTCTTATTGGTATTTGGCATTTGCTCAACCACATAAAATTACATGCTTTCCACCCAAAATCCTACACTTCCTTACCATGGTTCCCAGCTCCAAAAATCAGGTATTTAATGCTTTGTTTGATTAATCACCATATTTTCAAATATTTAAATTTGATGGGTTCACCTTTAAAGATATTTAGCACTTGTATATTGTACTTTTGATTAGAGTTTTTCTTGATTATTTATAGCAGTTTCAAGATTTAAATTTAACAAGTTCAGTCTTTGAAATTCTTAGGTTTTAATTTATTGTACTTTCGATATATTAAAGATTTTCTTGATTATTCAGAGCGGTTTAAAGATTTAAATTTAACGAGTAAGAGCTTTAAAATTCTTAGGCTTCAAAGTACTTTTGATAAGAGATTTTCTTGATTATTTAAAGAAGTTTCAAGATTTAAATTTAACAAGTTTGAATTTTAAAATTCTTAGGCTTTAACTCATTATTGTACTTTTGATAAGAGATTTTCTTGGTTATTTTGAGCAGTTTCAAGAATTAAATTTAACAAGTTTAACCTCTAAAATTCTTAGTCTTTAAATCATTGTACTTTTGATTAGAGATTTTCTTGATTATTAAGAACAATTTCAAGATTTAAATTTAATGAGTTGGATCTTTAAAATTCCTAAGCTTTAACTCATTGTACTTTTGATAAAAGGTTTTCTTGATTATTCAAACAGTTTCAAGATTTAAATTTAACGAGTTCAAGTTTTAAAATTCTTAGTCTTTAACTCATTATACTTCTGAAATCAGGTACGCGGAGCTTTTTGTGATTATGTTTGGCACCTTAGTCTCCATATCAATGGAACTCTTCATTGGTCCATCAAAACACCAACCTTTTGACTCTGATGGAACCATACCTTCATATCATCTCCATAACTTTGAACATGCAAATATCTCCCTTACTTTCTTTGTCTATGCATCCTTTTCGATATTATTCGACAAAATCATCCCTTCAACCTCAGCTCAAAATGGACTTACATTATTTCTTGGAGCTGTTGCTTTTGGTCAAGAACTCCTTCTTTTCCATCTTCATTCTACTGACCATATGGGTGTTGAAGGACAATACCATTGGCTTCTCCAAGTTGTCATCTTTTCGTCTTTCGTCACTACTCTTTTGGGAATTCCTTTCCCTAAAAGTTTCTTGAATAGTTTTGTGAGATCTTATAGCATTATGTTTCAAGGAATTTGGATGATGGTCATAGGTATCATGCTTTGGACTCCAGAGTTCATCTCAAAAGGTTGCTTTATTAACTTTGAAGAAGGGCATAAAGTGGTTAGATGTCATAACAAGGAAGCACTTGAAAGAGCAAAGTCATTAGTAAATATCCAATTTAGTTGGTATTTGGTTGGGATTACTGTTTTTACACTCTCACTTTATTTGGTTCTTGTCAAGTTTTTTAGAGAAAATGTTGAGTACTTGTCTTTAATAAGCAAATTTGAGGAGGAGGATTTATTTGAAGATGTTGAAGCTCAGAAGAAAAGACTTGTCAACCATATTGGTGAGCAAAAGAGGTTTGTTGAAATGGGAAAAAGAGAGAATAATTAGAAATAGAATGTTTGTCTGATCTTGTGTGGTGTGTGTGTGTTGTTGGGTGGGGGAGGGGGTGTAGAAGAAAAATAAATATATTCTGATTGGCATGTTGTATTTACTCATTTGATCAAAGCTTAGTAAAAATAAAACAACTAAAAGGGTGTGTAGGGGATTGAGATCAATTCAATATTTATGTGGTTAATTTGTTTATATGTTTTGGGGAGGGCAACATGTGGTGGGAGAAAAGTTGATTGTTGGAAGGATTTTTTAAATTAATAAATGTGTTCAATATTGTAGCTCAATATAATTTAAAAGGCTTTTTTGGGATTCGTCTCGGAGAAGGCACTTTTAAAACGTTCTAAGACTCACATGTGCGGTTTAATTCTATGAGGCTTACACTTTAATTTAAGTGTCCAATTGTACACCCTAAACACGTCTAAAGTTCAATACTCGGCACTTGCTCAACAGTTCCTACCTCAAAATTCTTTAATATATAAATGAATAATATAAGTTCAATTTATTCATAAAATGTGAAGATGGAGAATAATTCAAATAACGAGCTGTAATATTATATAATTATTACAATGAACATAGTGAGGGTAAAAATTCAAATAATGAGTCATATTATTGAATAATTATTATTGAGAACATTATGAGGATGAATATCATGTTCAATATTATATTATAATGTAGTTCTATATATTTTAAAAGGGTTTTGCTTGGGACTCGTCCCGGAGAGGGTACTTGTAAAATGTTCTAAGACTCACATATGGGACTTAGTTCTGTAAGGCATACGCTTTAATTTATGTGTCCGACTGTGCGCCTTAAACACACATAAACCTTAATGCCCGGGATTTGCTCAATAGTTCCTACCTCAAAATTTGTTAATAAATGAATATTCATCATTTAATGTGAAGATTGAGGAAAACTCAAATAACGAGCCACAATATTACATAATTATTATTATGAACATCATGAGGGTAATAATTCAAATAACGAGTCATATTATTGTATAATTATTATTGAGAACATTGTGAGGATATATAGCATTTTAACATCCTTCTGAATATAGGTAGACAACCAAAATTTGTATTGTCACTTTCTATTGGTCTTGTCACGATCAAAAATCACATTAGTAGTAATGACACCTATTCCTGACCCTATAAGCGAAACAGAAGCTGATTTTAAATCCATTAACCATTTATTGCAGAAAGGTAAAGTGAGAACAATATCAAAGTTATTAATTAATGGAGTCTCATAATCAAAATCACGCGGAACAAGAAAACACACCTCCAAAATTGGGTATCGTAAGTACAAGAGTTTCTAAACTATAACTATTAAAGTATTATAAGTCTCAATAAAATTGTCTTGAAATAAAAGGACAAAATGTGATAGCATTGCATAATAAGTCCAACTGAAACAAGTGATTGAACAAATGAATGTGGAATAGCAAATAGCAAAGGAGAAATAATAATAATAATTATCATTGTGGTAATTATAAAGGAAGAATTTATGGGTTCCTAAAATGATTTGTAAAAAAGGATGAATGTATTTTTTTTTCATAAATAGCTTGAAAGATCATTGCGCACACAACTATCCTGTGACTTAAATAAGTTTTATAATTTTTATCAAAATATAAAGTGGGAGTAAATAAATTTGAAGGCATGACAATGAATTGCTTATAATGAAAGATGAAGCATGTAAAATAATTATAGTCCATTTTTTGAAGAGAATGCAATTTGTGATAATCATCGTGAATGCTCACTCATTCTTAAAAATGAAAGTGTCAAAATTGGTATCAGAGCTATGGAATGAAAAAGAACAACATAAACAAGATCTAACAAGAACAGTAATAAAGACCCGTCAAGAATTAAAACATAGAGAAGAAAGATTGAATTATAATATATACGCAGGAGTATGTCATAAATCTATATTAGCACAAAGAAAGACAATATTTACACTACAATTAGAAATACAGAAAATTGAATACAAATT
>JAJOOO010001109.1:0-37160 GCA_029582685.1 Solanum piurae | reverse complement strand
TTCTGGAGCCTCAAATCACATGACTTCTTCCTTGAGTTCACTGATAAATCCAATTCCTTCATCTAAACCTACTTATGTTCATCTTCCTACTGGTCATATCACTGAGATTACACATACAGGGTCATGTAGTTTGTTGCCCTCTAAAACTCTTCACAATGTTCTGTGTATACCTAAGTTTAACACCAATTTATTGTCTGTAGCTAGGTATACAAGAGAGCTTAATAGTTCAGTACATTTTTACCCTGATTTTTCTCTCTTTCAGGACCTCTCAAGTGGCAAGGTGAAGGGGATTGGTAGACAAGAGGGTGGCTTATACATCCTTAGTCCTTCAACACCCGCTACAAGCTTTCCTTTCAAATGCATGACTACTGCAGTATCTGCTTCTGTGTTACATTTATGGCATCAAAGTCTAGGACATGCCCCCATTTCTATTTTGAAAAGGATACCTGTAATAACTAGATTACTAGATGATGCTGGCCATTGTCACTGTCCTGTTTGTCCCTTAGCTAGGCAGACTAGGTTGCCTTTTCCTGCTAGTATTTCTAAAACTTCAACTGTGTTTGATCTTGTTCATGCTGACATTTGGGGACCTTACAGGGTTCCCACTTATAATGGATTCAAGTATTTTCTTACTCTTGTAGATGATTTTTCGAGAATGACTTGGACTTTTTTACTAAGGCTTAAGAGTGATGTGTTTGTGCTGCTTAAAGATTTTATTCTTCTTGTTGAGAACCAGTTTTCTACCAAAGTAAAAATCTTGAGATCAGACAATGGTTCGGAGTTTTTTAACACTTTATGCACTAATTTCTTCAAAAACAAGGGGATTATTCACCAAAGTAGTTGTGTTCATACTCCACAACAAAATGGAGTTGTGGAAAGGAAACATAGGCATTTTCTAGAAGTAGCAAGGGCTATTAGGTTTCAGGCTAGTATACCTATCAAGTTCTGGGGTGATTGTATACTTACAACCACTTATATTATCAATAGGCTTCCTAGTACTGTCCTGAATGGCATTTCACCTTATGAAGTTTTTCATGGTACACCACTCATTCTGTCTCATTTGAGAATTTTTGGGTGTCTTTGTTATGCTACTATTCCTGTTTTTCATGATAAATTTTCTTCCAAGGTTATTACAGGAGTCTTTATGGGGTATTCTGTTGCTCAGAAAGGTTACAGGGTATATGACATTGCTGCAGAAAGGTTTATAATCAGTAGAGATGTTACATTTCATGAGAATATGTTTCCTTTCTCTCATCCTAAGTCACAGTTTCTTCATGGTTCTAAGGACTCTTCTACTGCTGCTATGACAGATTCTCCTCATGTACCTTCATTAGACCTTCCTGATGAGCATCCCGACTGTCCTAATCTTTCTTCCTCCTCACCTGTTGTTTCTTCATGTGATGTTACATCTCCTGTTCTTTTAAGAAAGTCCAATAGACTTACTAAGCCTCCTATATGGCTCACAGATTATGTTCATAATTCTTTGCCCTCTACTGTTTCTTCTACTTCTGCTAGTTCTTGTTCTCTTTATCCTATTCAATCATATCTTTCATATTCTCATCTTTCTTATCCATTTCAGGCTTTTCTTGCCTCATTTTCTTGTATTTCTGAGCCTGTTTCTTATTCCCAAGCTGTTAAGGATCCTAGGTGGATTCAAGCTATGAAACTTGAACTTGAGGCTTTAGATCATAATCATACTTGGGAGGTGGTGGATTTACCATCTGGAAAGGTTCCTATTGGTTCTAGATGGGTTTACAAGGTAAAGTATCATGCTGATGGGACTGTAGAAAGATTTAAAGCAAGGTTAGTAGCTAAGGGGTATACTCAGAAGGAAGGCATTGACTTTCATGATACTTTCTCCCCTGTAGCAAAAATGACCACAGTTAGGACTGTGATTGCATTGGATGCCCTTAGGCATTGGCTATTTTCCAAATGGATGTCCACAATGCATTCCTTAATGGTGATCTTTCTGAGGAGGTGTACATGGCTTTGCCACAAGGTTTTAGTAGCCAGGGGGAGTCAAAGGTATGTAGGCTACTCAAATCCTTATATGGTCTGAAACAGGCTTCTAGACAGTGGAACCTGAAATTGACACAAGCTCTAACAAGTTCTGGCTTCACACAGAGCAAGCATGATTATTCTCTTTTCACAAAAACGGCTAATAACAAGCTAGTGTTGGTTCTTGTTTATGTAGATGACTTGCTTGTCACAGGGTCTGATCTACAAGAAATCAATAGAGCTAAGCTTGAGTTGCATAAAAACTTCAAGATGAAGGACCTAGGAGAACTGAGGTATTTTCTGGGAATTGAATTTGCCAGGTCAAGTGAGGGAATCCTCTTATCACAAAGGAAATATGCTCTGGAAATGATCTCAGAGACTGGATTGAGTGGTTCAAAGCCTAAGTGGACTCCAATGGAGCAGAACATGAAATTAACTAGCAGTGAGTATGATCTTAAATTCTCTGAAAAATATGAGGATGTTCTTTTGGAGGACAGGAGTGTCTATCAGAGACTGGTGGGAAAGCTCTTGTATCTTACAATCACAAGGCCTGATATATCCTATGTTGTTCAGTCCTTAAGTCAGTTTATGCATGATCCTAAACGGTCTCATTATGAAGCTGTTTTGCATGTGGTGAAGTATATCAAGAGTTAGCCTGGGCTTGGTCTCTTAATGTCTAGTAGAGGGGATGAGAAGATAGAAGCATATTGTGACGCTGACTGGGCTTCTTGTCCTATGTCTTGAAGGTCTGTCTCTGGTTTTTGTATCAAATTGGGAACATCTCTCATCTCATGGAAAGCTAAGAAATAAAACACTATCTCTAGAAGTTCTGCTGAGGCAGAATATAGGTGCATGGCTCAAACAGTAGCAGAATTGACTTGGTTAAAAGGGTTGTTACAAGAGTTGCAGGTGAAGGTGCAGTTGCCAATTAATCTATATTGTGATAATAAAGTTGCATTACAAATAGCAGCCAATCCCATGTACCATGAAAGAACCAAACACATTGAGATTGACTGCCATTTTATAAGGGAAAAACTACAGGAAGGTTTGGTAAGAACTAACTATGTTGCAAGTAAGGAACAACCAGCAGATGTGTTTACCAAAGCTTTGGGTCGTCAACAACATGCTGCGTTACTGGTCAAGTTAGGAATGAAAAACATTTTCCATTATCAACTTGAGGGGGAGTGTAGAAATAAAGGAATAAGTTAGTTGATAACTGTGTATGAATTAGTTAGTTAAGAAGGTTGTTATTAAGTTTCCAATTAGAAGTTGACAGGTGGATAAGTTAGTTAGTAACTAACTTTGTAAATGTATTGTATATAAGTGGATCCATTATTAAAAGGATCAGTTCAGAAGGGTGAATAATAAAAAATCTCATCACAACACTATTGCTCTCTATTAGTTTCTTCTTCTTCTTCTACAAAGCTCATCAATGGTGGCCTGAGTGCAGATTTCATCAATATAAGATTTGGGTAGTCATATCTGATCAAGAAATAATATATATACTTTATAAATATTTTTTTCCAACTTCTCGATTAGTTTTATATTTTATTTTTTGCAATTATCTTATACTGCCATATGTATAGATACTATATCAAGTAGTGAATTGTTTACCCCAAAAAAGTGAATTATACATATATATTTAAACAAAATATATCATACATAAGTTTTATCTACATGCATTGTCATTGATTTATACCGCTAATATATGGTTTATTACATGTATCAAATTATTAAGCACCACAAAGAAATTGTAACATGTTAAAATAATGTGTAATACTAAAATTTTACCAATATAAAAAGGAAAAAAGGAAGAAACTTAAAAAGGATAGAAAACTAATTTACCAAATTCAAAAAACAAGAAAAGAAAAAAGAAGGTTTATTTTTGATAAATCGTTGTCATAGGAAGGGGGGGGGGGTTACATTTCTTAGGTATATGCATTTTTTATTTATTTATTACTTTATAAAATGTGTTATAGAAAGTAAGTTTTGTTTGGTAATATTTGATATAACAATTCTTATGCTTATATGATATAAGGTCCCATGATATAACAATAACAATAGTATTTGTCATTTCTTGATTGTTAGAAATATTGTGTACGGTGAGACAGAAGATTATCTGCTGGATAATTAACTACCTTCAAGTTTATTAAGTTAATAATAGAGTATATTCTGTTATTGATTACTGCAGATATTAATATCATCTTTAACACCCTGCATAAGCAGCTTTTTCTCCCTTCTAGGGAACCGAACAAAAGTTGACACATCTGCTAATCAAATCTCAACAGTGTAGTAAATTGGTACCATGGAAAATCCATTAGATGAACAAATAGACACTTTGTTTTTTCTTTTTGCTAAAAACATGAATCTACTTACAATCTCTACATACCTCAAGAAAAAACAAAGATTGAGGATCTCTCAAAAACAACATATCTATCTTTATGAGGTAATGATAAAGTTTGCGTACATACTATCCTCCCAGATAGTTATGTTGGGTTTTAGTAAGGACAGTGGGTTTTGTGGACTCGGATTATTTACGTTCTATCTGTTTCATCTTTTTTATGTTTCTGTTTTCCCTAACCTAAATACAGGAGATAACAGGTTATACTCGGTCCCACGTATAGAATTTCACTGTATATGTTGTTGTAGTTGTTGTTGAAAAACCTAATGGATCGATCTTCTTATACATATAGAGAAAAGATTAGTAGATCTTCTCAACATGTATATACAATTAGTAGATCTTGGGAATAAAGATAGATGATTTATCTAAACAAATATATCTATATTTAGTACGTATAGACGTAGAAGACCTAAATGGAGTTCGTACACATTCAGATCTCGAACATATGTATACATATAATTGAGGTGAGAGAGATATATATGTTATATATGGTTGAGTTAATTAATGAAGTAGTTAAGATAACACGCACAAAAAAAGTATAGACAAAAAACATATATATATACCTGGAAGCACTGGAGAACTCGTAGAGTTTTCCACGGCTAGAGAAGATGATGAGAGCAACTTCAGCATCACAAAGTATAGATAACTCATAAGCTTTCTTAAGAAGACCATTTCTTCTCTTAGCAAAAGTTACTTGCCTGTTTATTTTGTTCTCTATTCTCTTTAGCTCTACTCTTCCTCTTCCCATTTTCTCTTTCTTTCTTGCCTCTAAGAAGAAACACTATTATTCCACTCTAGGTTAACACACTTTTCCTACTTTGTCTGTAGACTACCAAATTTTAATGGAAATAAGTGACATGAAAGAGAGAGAGAGAGAGAAGCACTGATATGCCCCTATCTAATCGATTGTCACTTTCATATAACTTGTAATGTGTCGAATTGATAAATCACATATATTCATGTTTTTAAAATATATATATAATATATATATATATATATTTGTAATATATATTATTATAAATTTTTAAATATATATTTCTTCTATTTTATTTTATATGACACCTTTTAATTTGATATGGTATCTCAGAAAAAAATGGAAAACTTTTAAACTTGTAGTTTAAATAATTCTTGAATATTTTGTGATTGATTAAAGGTAAAAGGGGAATCTTAAAGTTAATAATTTTTAATTATAATAAGGTGACATTCTTTTTGGGACGAACTAAAAATGTCACATAAAATAATATAAAGTGAGTATAATTTTACAAATATTTTCTAGTCAATAAATCAACAACAATATAATGTAAACTAGTTATTCTTTAATCCCCCTATATGACACAAATAATTTTTTCACGTCAAACATAATACAAAAATTAATTGATGAGTTTTTATTTGCAAAACTTAAATAATCAAATTTAATTTATTTTTAAAAAAAATATCTATGGTCAAACGCCTACTAAGTACACAATTTGTTACGTATACTTATTTAATACTAACTTTTTAACAATTTCAGTCAAAGCTAGTGAATTCTCATAAACTCACATCTGTCTCCGCGTCATGATGTTGTAGTAAAATTTATTGAGAAAATCTTAGAAATAGTAAATAAAATAGATATAATAAGGCTTTAGAGTTATAATTTCGATAATTGTGCTCCATATCTATATCTATTTGCTATTAAGATTGTGGTATTTCTGTTGGTTTGCATATTTCTTTTCGTTTATATATTTCGTTTGCGAATATACAAATAAGGTAAATATATACAAATTATGTATTTTTACAGTCATAATTTTTTTCCAGAATTTTGTTTGTATATTTCGTTTGCCAATATACAAACAGGGTAATTTATTATCATTTTTTTTATAAATCGTATACAAATAGTTAGGGTAAGCATACACAAAAATTTTAACTTATACAATCAGGAACCGAATCATACAAATTTTGGATTTTATACAAATAAGACGAATTATACAAATCTGGCTAATAGCAAAATTGAGTGAAACTATAACTGCGAATTAGAATTTCCCTAAACAATAGCTATAACATTTAATATGATTTAAATATTTGCTATTCTGTATAATTTTCTCAATTTTATTTGCATCCAATATTTATACTAAATCAAACATTTTAAATCATAAAATTTATAAATTGAAGTAGACATACATATCATATACTCCCTCGTTTCACAAAAAATGGTCTAGTTTGACTTGGCACGGAGTCTAAGAAAATAAAGAAGACTTTTGAATCTTGTGATTCTTAATTAAAGTTATGTCAAATGTACAAAATTGCCCTTTAATCTTGTGGCCTTAAACATGCCACGTGGAAAGGTGAAATTAAAATGCTACCAAAAAAAGAAAGAGGTCATTCTTTTTTAAACTGATTAAAAAGGAAAGAAGATCAGTCTTTTTGAAACAGAGGAAGTACTACATATGATAAACATATATATATATATGTGTTATATGTACGATTAACAAAGACATATTTCTTATATTCATTTAGACATATTATCTAAAATAACTTTAGTGTCAAACCTCTACCCTTCTAAAATAGCCCAATCAACTTGGTGATAATTCTCAAACAGAGACCTATTAATAATGATAGAGCAGATACTAATAAATTTCACCTGAGAACTGAACTCTAAAAAGTTATATTTTTATACACCCTAAAAAGTGTGTCTCTACATATATATGCAAAATTCTTTATGAATGTATATTATTTATTATTATATAAAGTATATATAGGTGTACATGGAGTTACCCTATATGTAATAAGTATAGGTCTTTTTTGTGGTTTTGGGTAAATTAATGTTTCACATTGATACATCGTATTACCTTTTGGACACGAATATCAACGTAAAAGCTGCAGTATTTAATTACCAACGTGTCGATGCTTCCTTTACGAGCTGTCTTTTTCTTACTAATTTTCTACTTACCTTAGAGGGATATGGAGAATTAAACTTATTTGTTGGACATGACAATTATTCAGTTTGGTTATAAAATTTTCAAATTCAACTTTGAGTTCAAGGAATACTTTTTCATTTTATTTTTAAAATTAATGTTTGGTTATAAAATTTTCCAATTCAACTTTGAGTTGGATTCCAAATTTGAAAAAGTACTCCAAATTTGTTTTTTTAACTTTATTTTCAAAAGGAAAAAAAGGGATTGATATATTCCTCAACTTTGTTATTTAGAGTTGATATATTTCTTTTTATGAAAGTGACTTATATATAAATGGGATAAGGATCTAAAAAATACCCCAACTTTGGTCGGATTTGTTGTTACGATACTAAACTTTCATAAGGACCTATTACCTCTCTAGACTATTTAATACCATATTTTTTACCCCCTGAACTATTTAATAGTGTATTTTAAAGGTATATATGTGCCCACGTGGACACATTACTATTTATAATTTTGCATTATTTTTTATGTCCACGTGGGCAAATATATATGTTTAAAATACGGTATTAAATAGTCTAGGGAAGTAATAGGTCCTCATGAAAGTTTAGTATCGCAACAACAAATCCGATCAAAGTTGAGGTATTTTTCAGACCATTATCCCTATATAAATCTATTGTTATATAAATGACTCGCATATACTATTTTCCTCTGACGAAGTGAAAAACTTAACTTTAAATCAATTTCAATATTTTTTTACTAAAAATAATTCATGTAGGGGTATATTTGATTCTTCTCACACGTATTTTTTCATTGTAATCACCCTTCCAGTCGTTATGAGTGATATAATTGTAAAAAGAAATTGGGCTCGAAATTTTTTGGGGTAGTGAGTTGAAAAATTCAGTCTAGGCTATGACGAAATTTGAGGTAAAATGAGGTCTAGGGAAATCCGGAGAAAGGATTGGGTGAAACATCAAAGTAGAATTTGTTTTCCTTATTGCTAAGACATTAAGGAGTCTATAGGACTTTTCGAAAGTGAATTTGGGTGAATAGATATTCCGATATCAAATTTGGCATAAAGGAGTTGGTTTGGAATGTTGAGGTTTGAAGGTGTGTTGCGAAATGAGAATTTTTGGAGGATTTTATAGTTTCTGCCTCATGCATGCCGCCACGGCGGCCAAATAAATTCCCGATATAGTGGAAGATCTCACAACAACGTCGTCGCTCTAGCGAGATTAGCCCTCTATGGCGAGGTAAGTCGCTAAAAACGTAGAAAATTCCCCAAAAAAACTCATCACCATTCAAGAACATTTTGGGAAAGTGCAGAAGCGACATAAAGCAGTTTTACTTGTTTTTCATCAAAATCATCCATAAAGGTAAGTAAATTACTCTCCTAACTTGGTAATTTGATTAATATGGCTTAGAATGAACAATAGTGAGGAGGGTTTGGTTTGACTTAATAGTGAAAAATCCCAATTTAGATGGAATTAACATGAAACTGGATAGAGTTTTGGGATTAAAATATAACCCAAGTGCATTTAGGTCAATTGAGTCTTCTTATGTGTTATATTGATTGTTTATAGATCAAGAACAACCTAGGCATCATATCAACGGAGAAAACTCAGGTTCAATTGAACATTTTAAACTTGATTCGAGGTAAGTGTTGATTTAATTTGTTTTCCATTTACGTTATTTGTGCATTCAATTGTTTCACTAGTATTAATGGTACAATATGTAGTTAGCAGGGATATAAAAAGGATGAAACTGAAGCGATGCCTTGTTGTCACTTTTATGCGGTGAACGTATTCTATTTGCTTGTATTCACCGGTGTGATTGTATTAATTGTGATTGTGTGTGACTGTTTGTTGGTTAGGGTACCAAAATTGGTACATATTTTTGGTTGGATGGGGTACCATGCCTGGTACAAGATATCTCTTGGTTGGCTCGGATACCACGCTTGATACATGTTATCGGTTGGCTCGGATATCATGTCTGATACAAAATATCTAGCAATTGGCTTAGGTATCACGTCTGGTACATATTCTATATTGATTGGATTATGTACCATGCCTACTATATGTGATTGTTTGTGTGTTGATTCCATGAGTGAACCATGTTGATTTTATTTTAAAGTTTTTTAGCATATTTGTTGTTATTGTTAAGTTAGGATGAGGTGTGGTTGTCTTTCTTGTTTATGTTTCTAATATAAATGCATGTTGCCTGGTTTTACTAAGTTGTGGTTACCTGGTTGACCAATGATCCTATCAGTTTATTAACTTTATATACTGATACTACACTTACTTTTTCTTTATTTAGTACATGGTAAATTCCAGTGGCTGCTACACGGCCTCAATTGTGACTGCAACGCTTTTTGAATCCAAGGGGTGAGTTGCTTCTTCCGGTATCTTTTTGTTCTAGTCTATTTTTTGGACTTATCTAGATTTCTTATGTTTTAGGGTTGCATCCCTGTATTCTAGACTACGTAGATGTTTTGATACACAATTTTTTTTCAAGGAGCTTATTTCCGTAAATGCTTACTAGTAATGGTTTTAGTTATGAAACTTGTTTTAATTATTGAAAATTGTTACGTCTAGTTGTTTAGTCGATTGTGTGTTAGTAGACAATTGATTCTCCCACCAGAAATTTAGAGTGGGTGCCTCGCATGGTAGGTTGGATCGTGACAGTTTTTTACTATTTAATATCTAATATGAATTTATTATTTTGATGGTCAAATTTTTTCACTAATTTTGTTGTAAAATTAATTATAAATTCCCCAATATTTTTACAAGTACAAAAACTAAGTTACAATATAGCTGCAAAAAAAATAGTTTAATTTTTTTTTCTTTTTCCACACTTCTTTCTTTTTAGTTCAATTATTTTTACACTATAGAATGAAATAAGAATAAGAAACTCAAATAATGATATTCAAAGAAGTAAAAAAATAAGTCATATATGAAAATGATCAAATATACCCCTGAAATTTGTTAGAAGGATCATATTACCATATATATATATATATATGAACCACTTTGTAATGGTAGGAGTATATCTGAGTGAATTTTACAGCGAGAGATATATTAACTCTAAACGATAAAATTTAAAGGGTATATCAAACCCTTTTCCCTTTTTAATAATTTGAAATAAAGTATTTTCTTTTCTCGTTTGCAAAATGTATAACTAAACATAACTTCATCTTGAACTTCAATTTCATAAATTTCAAATATAGTACAAACTAAGGCATCTATAATAATTTTTATAAGAAAATTAATTGAGAAAAATAAATTTGATCATCAAAATGAAAATTTTAAATTGGCCTTAAATTAAAATAAAATAAAAAACACGTGTGAAAATGATCAAATATACCCATACATGGATTATTTCTTTTAATAAAAAAATTTTTAAAAATATTTATTTACTTCCATCAGAGGAAAAAGGTCTATGTGAGTCATTTGTCTAAAAGTAAAGGTATATATGATCCACTTTTATAACGAGAGGTTATTAACTCTAAATAAAAAAAGTTAAGGAATATATCAATATAACACCCCAAAAGTTCTTAAAATCACATCTGACCTTGGAAAGATCAGATGACAGATATTAGCAAAAAGTTGGTTTCACGGATCCTTTCCACGGACCATGAAGGGATCCGTGGACCTGGACTCAGGTGAGGAAGATTTTCAAGGGGAGGATTCACTGACTAGTCTACGGACCGTGGATTGATTTGTGAACAAAGCCCCCATTGACCCAGGCGATGTTGTCCTCTATGACACTTGAACGACCCATAAAAGTCTATATGGACCATAGACGGGTCCATAGAAGTTGACCTCTAAGAACCAGACCTCCAAACTTGCACGGACACCTTTACAAATCCTTAAGTGGTGTGCTGTCCGTGAAAGGCAACCATAGATGGCTCAACCATTATTTAAGTCAGGGTTAATTTGATTTTTCCACTCTTTTAATTTCTATAATATGTCGTTTTGACCTATTCTAAGTGGGTTTAAGTGTTTCCTAAAAACCCTAACCCCTCATTCTCTCATAACCACCCCAAATCTAATTTCTTCTCTTCAAAGTTTTCTCTCAAGGCAAGAACAAGGGATTCATGCTTCAAGCCTTCCACCCCAGATTCAAGCTAGAGCTTCACTCAAGGTATGTGGGAACTACATCAATAGGTTATTCTTCACCCATTGAGTCCCGAAGAAACCTCAATTTCTCAAATTATGAATTCTCCAAAACTAGGGATTATATCATCTTTATGAGTTCCTATTGAATTTCAGTTTCTTCTTTGCGATTGGTCTCAACTAAATGATTCCTCCACAATACCTTCACGGAAGCAACTTTCTTGTTTCTCAACTTCTTGACTTGCCGATCTAAAATCCCAACCGGAACTTCCTCATAAGAAAGACTTTCATCAACTCCCAATCCTTCTAAAGGAACTATGGATGTCGGATATCCAACACACTGCTTCAACATTGAGACATGGAAAACTGGGTGCATCGATGCTAACTCATTTGGCAAATCTAACTCATAGGCAACTTTACCAATACGCCTCAAAATCTGATATGGGCCTTTTTTACCAAACCGCATTACACCTTTCATGGGTGAGATTTAAAAAAAAACCCAATCATTAGCATCAAACTCTAGATCCCTTCTCCTCACATCGGCATATGACTTTTGCCGACTTTGAGTCATTTTCAACCTTTCTCTAATGAGTCAAACTTTCTCTATGGCCTTATGTACCAATTCGGGACCTATCAGTGCAACTTCACCCACCTCAAACCGACCTATAGGAGATCTACACCTCCTACCATATAAGGCCTCAAATGGAGCCATATCAATACTCGAGTGATAGATATTATTATAAGCAAACTCAATCAATGGCAAATGGTCATCCAAATTACTCTTAAAATCAATCACACAAGTTCTCAACATATCTTCCAAATTTTGGATAGTACGCTCTGCTTGCCCATCGATTTGGGGATGAAAGGACGTACTAAGCTTAACACGAGTACCAAGACCCTTTTGGAAAGACTTCCAAAACTGAGAAGTGAATTGGGTACCACGACGAAAATAATGGACAAAGGCACTCCATGCAACTTTACCATCTCTCTCAAGTACATCTTGACATAGTCCTCCGCCGAATAAGAAACCTTGACGGGAAGGAAATGAGCCGATTTCGTCATCCAATCTACTATAACCCAAATAGAGTCATGTTGTCGCCAGGTGCGAGGCAAACTAACAATAAAGTCCATATTCAAGTCTTCCCACTTCCAAGTAGGAATGCTAATATCTTGGGATAAACCTCCCGGTTTCTGATACTCAACCTTTACTTGTGGGCAATTTGGACACTTGTCCACAAATCCCGCAATATCTTTCTTCATCACATTCCACCAATAGACCTCCTGTAAATCACGGTACATCTTGGTGAATCCCGGGTGAATGGAATACCGTGAACTATGAGCTTCTGACAATATATTTTCCCACAAGTCATCAATATTCGGAACACATAAACGACCTTGGTATCTAAGTACACCATTTCCTTGGGAGAAAGCCTCAACAGATTTCTTAAGTACCACGTCTTTCAATTCTACCCAAATTGGATCAAGACCTTGCTTGGCTTTCACATCCATCATAAAAGACGATTCGGAACCATTGTGAACCATAACGCCACCCTTGGTGGAGTTCAATAGTTGAACACCTAATCGAGCAAATCTATGGACATCTCGAACCAACTCTTTCTTTTCTTCTTCATTATGAGCAACACTACCCATAGATAACCGACTAAGAGCATTCGCTACCACATTAGATTTACCAGGGTGATAAAGAACACTCATGTCATAATCTTTCAATAACTCAATCCACCTTCTTTGGCAAAGACGTAGATCTTTTTTATTAAACATATATTGCAAACTGTTGTGGTTGGTAAACACATCTACATGAACTCCATACAAATAGTGTCTCCAAATCTTTAAGGAAAATTTGACCGCCGCTAATTCAAGGTCATGAGTCAGATAATTCTTCTCATGAATTTTAAGTTGCCTTGAGGCATAGGCAATAACTTTCCCATTTTTCATAAGCACACACCCTAACCCAATTATCGAGGCATCACAATAAACCATCTGTCCCTTCCGATAAGGTCAACACCGAAGCGGAAGTAAGTCCATCTTTCAACTCTTGAAAGTATTTTTCATATAATTCAAACCATATGAGCTTAGCCTTCTTTTGAGTCAAAGCCGTCAAAGGAGAGGCAATTGAAGAGAATCCTTCAACAAACCTTCTATAGTAACCGGCCAAACCCAAGAAACTTCTAATATCCAAAGGAGTTAGAGGTCTAGGCCAAATCAATACCCTTACTTAAAACAATATGACCAAGGAAAGTTACAGACCTTAACGAAAATTCACATTTGCTAAACTTTGCAAAGAGTTGTTGGTCCTTAAGAACTTGCAACACGATCCTCAAATGATCAATATGCTCATTCTCACTTCTTGAGTAGATCAAAATATCATCAATGAATACAATCACAAACATGTCGAGGTATTGTCTAAACACCCTATTAATCAAGTCCATAAATACCGCTGGAGCATTTGTCAATCCAAACGACATTACTAAAAACTAAAAAGGACCATACCAGGTTCGAAAAGCTGTCTTCGGAATGTTATCTTCCATTACCCTCAATTGGTGATAACCCGATTGAAGATCAATATTAGAGAAATAGCTTGCTCCTTTAAGTTGGTCAAATAAATCATCTATCCTTGGAAGGGGATACTTATTCTTAATGGTCACCTTGTTCAACTGACAATAGTCAATACACATACGGAGAGAACCATCCTTCTTTCTGACAAATAAAACTAGAGCATCCCATGGAGAGATACTCTGTCGGATAAAACCCTTGTCCAACAAATCTTTCAATTGCTCTTTCAACTCCTTAAGTTCTGTCGGATCCATTTGGTAAGGAAGAATAGAAATAGTTTGCGTATCTGGGAGAAGGTCAATACCGAAGTCTATTTCCTACTCTGGAGGAATACCGGGTAAGTCATCTGGGAACACTTCCGGAAACTCATTAATAATGGGGACCGATTCGAGAGTAGGGGTTTCAGAATCTATATCCCTCACCCTAACTAGATGGTAAATGCAACCCTTAGAAATCATCTTTCTAGCTTTAAGACAAGAGTTAAACTGACCCTTAGGCATAAAATTCCCCCTCTTCCACTCTAGGACAGGCTCATTTGGAAACTGAAACTTGACTACATGAGTTCTACAATCAATGGAACATGAGTGCAACCAATCCATACCAAGGATGACATCAAAATCTAACATATCAAGCTCTACCAAGTCAACAAGAGTAACTCTATGGGACAAGGAAATGGGACACTTCCTATAGACTCTCTTAGCCACAATAGAATCACCAACAAGAGTAGAGACAAAAGAAAGGTTCTAACAACACATCCGGAATAACATAAAACCTTATATCCATATATGGCGTCACAAAAGACAAGGTAGCACCGGGATCAAGTAAAGCATAAATATCAAGTTGGAAAACTTTCAACATACCGGTGACCACATCGAGAGAACCCTCTTGTTTACCATGAGTATGAATTACATAGAAGCGGTTTTTCTTAGGAGCATTGGAACCCGAACAACTAGGAGGAGCTTGTGATCATCGGGAAATCCCTTATTTTGTGACCACTTTTACCACAACCATCCGTTTCGAATAGGCACTTACCCTTGTGCTTCCTTCCACACTTAGTACAAGTAAACATGGGCAATGAAGGTCCACTACCATTACCTCCTTGAGGCTTATGGTTAGACACCCTATCTTTGTTGATCTTAGGAGGAGCATTATAGGAACCTTAATCAGAAAACCTTTGTCGAAATCTAGAACGACATTGTCCATCAGACCTTGCATGTGAGAAATTACCATCACCGGTCTTAGCCCTTTTTACCTCTCTAGACTTATCCTTAAGTTTCTCCTTCTCAATTTTTTGTGCATGAACCATGAGACGAGAGATGTACATGTCATTAATGAGCATTGCGGTTCGGCACTCTTTAACCACCATTTTGGACACACTCAAAACGAACTTACTCATCCTAGCCCTCGAATCCGCAACCATTGTTGGAGCATATTTAGACAATTGAGTGAACTTTAGAGCATATTCCCCTACACTCATACTCCCTTGTTGGAGGTTAATGAACTCAAGCACCTTAGCTTCCCTCATCTCAAAGGGAAAGAACCTATCAAGAAAAGCGGCCTTAAACTTCTCCCAATCAAGAGGACCCGCATCTTCCGGTCTCCCTTCCTTCCATTGGTGATACAAATTTGAGCCACACCTTTTAGTTGATATATGTCTAACTCCGCCTTTTCCATCGGCGTAACTCCCATGATCATCAAAACCTTATAGACCTCATCAATAAACTCTTGAGGATCTTCCTCAACTTTAGAACCATGAAACTCCAGAGGATTCATCCTAGTAAAGTTCCCCACTCTTGATGCCATCATACCCACATTTGGGTTCACGAAAACCGCAACCTCCCTATTGGCTTGGGCCGTCACCGCTTGAGATAACATTTAAAAAGCAGCCCTAAACTCCACATTTTGACACTTGCTCGGCCAAAGGATCGATCGAAACTTGAGGAGCTTGGGGAGGATCTTCTTGTTCCTCATTCTCCCTCATATTCCTTCTAGCATAAGCTCTTCGGGTAGCCATATCCTGAATAACATATGATAAGTATTAGGAGAGAGATCTTATAGAGTTAAACTCTATCGCACAAATTTAGAGTAATGAAAGAAGTGGAGTTTCCTACTCATCTTGTAGCATCTCATTCATAAATGTGGCGCGTTTCACACTCATGAATAAGACTCTACTAGACGTGGCTTATGAGACATCCTAGGACCATTCTAAACCTTGTTCTCTGATTACCAAGTTTCTCACGACCCAGGGGTACCCCCTAGATGTAACATGGCGTATAGAAGCCCGAAGGCCTCCATACAAGCCAATTAGCGCTCATAACATAAGAAATAGAACAATAAGAGTAAAACAATATAATAGTCCAAGTCCAAAACATTTTATAAAAGAAAAGCGAAAGTCTAAAACACTTGTCTCATCATAGCCATCTAATACAATAGAATTAAATTAGGCCTAGCCCATACATCATGTACAAAAGAGAAATACATGAAAGAAACTGAAAACAATAAACTCTGTCCTTAAAGCATGAGGACTCACCAAAGCTCGGAAATATCTCAAGTCAACCTCTAGCCATGAAACTGATGACCCTAACTGTCGGACCCTACATTTGGGGAAATGTAGGAAAGAATATGTGTTAGTACAAAACAATGTACCAAATATGATATCCATGCATAAAACAATTAAATCATGCTAAAAAGGGACATTTCATTTCATGACATACAATTGACCAAGCTAAAACATGATCTAAGAGGGTTAGAAAACACAAGTCATAAAACCATGCTCAATGCAAGATAATATCACCAGTTTTGAACTCAAATGTGATACTTCTTGAAGTAACCATAGTTCCTTATTAATGTGGGGAATTAGCCTTAACCGACATAGAGACCATGTGAGCTATAACATGATCCCCCGGTGTCTCCCACACCGAAAAAGGGTGTCCTACTTGCCAAGGTAAGGACCATGAACTTCTAGCTTAAGTGGATCCACTAGTTAATCAACCTATGGGGGCACATAGTTAAGGGATAAGGAGATTGCTACTAGAAACCCGGTCTCTACTAAGGGAGAGCTTCCATCTCATGATATTGTTTCTAGAAACTCGGCCTCTACTCGGGATAACTTCCATCTCATAATCAATATTCTTTCGGTGCTAAGCATAAATCCAATGAAATAGTTATTAAGTCTTGACGTATCTCTTAATCCATGGAAAGGTGCCCTTGGACAACCAATCCAAGCTAGTTTCATTAGGATAGCTCTTACTCTTTGATTCAATTAAGTGAGAAAGACTTTCAACCTAAGAATCCTTTCTATGTGAGAAAACCTTTCACATCTTACTCTTATGTTTACATGAGAAACCTTTCAATAACACATCATGATCATCATCATAGGTACTTTACTCTCAAATCACCCTTAAAACAATTGCATAGATTTCATAAGAAAATGCATAAGTCCACAATTTACCTCTTGAAGTTCAAAATCCACTTTCAATCATCAATGCTTAGAAAACATGGGTTAGATATGGATTTCATCATAAATTCATGTAAAGCTAGCAATACATGCTTAATTTCATAAAACTCCTCCTTGAAGATCAAAATCTCACATCATATAGTTCATAACTTGAAAACATGGGGATTACATGGGTTCATGGGGTAAATCATCATAAAAATCATTGTAATACATAAATTCATGTATAAGAGATCATAATTCTATCATTTAAATCAACATTAAAGAGAACCCATGATAAATGAATAAAATCCTAACACAATTGGGGAATTCTAATCTTTGAAATAGAGGAATTTGGGAACTCCATGGATAAAAACTATCATACCTTGAATCGAAATGTTAGCCTTCAATGGAGGAATTGAGACCTTGACATGAAACCCTAAGTGAATCCTTCTTCTTTTTCTTCTTCAAGTTCTAGAGAGAGAATTATTTGAGAGTTCTTCTTTTTGGTGAGCTTGGAGAGAATGATTTCTATTGGGAGATTTGGGGGTTAAAAGACTTACATAGGGGGTCCTAAACATAGGCAAAACGACATAGTATAGAAGTTAATTAATTAGGAAAAGACCCAACTGCCCTTAAAAATAACTGCCAGCTGCCCACCAATAGACCCAGTCGATGGATTTTCATCTGACCTATGGTCCATCCTGGTGGACCGTCGTTGGTCATCAGAAACTAGAATTTTGGCCAGTGAACCACATACCCCAACCACGGACCGCGGTCTGACATACAAACAGTTGGTCAGGCCGTGGTCCTAACCCTCTAGACTTCCCTTAGGCAGAACCATTTACGGACCACACCTACGGTCCGTGGTCCCATCCACGGGCAGTGGGTAGCCCTCGTGGCCGGCACCTGCATTATTCCCAAAATTTGATTTTTTTCCCTTTTTGGGATACGTGGTGTTACATTTTCTCCAAATCCTCTCTCTAGATCAAGGAAGAAGAAGCTAGGGTTCTTCAAGTTCAATTATCCTTTCTTCATCATTGCTTAGGGCTTCAAGAGCAAGGTATGTAGGGATTTCATCAATGGGTTACATTCACCCATTGAGTCCCTAAAGATTCTTTAATTTTCCAATTCAATTTCAATCAAATTGGTTAGGTTTTCATTCAATTCCTCGTGTGTTTTATCTGTATGGATTTAAATTGTTTAATTTTGATCATATTATAATTATTTATATTCAATTATATGCTTTTCAATCAATTGCATTTGAACTCATGCATTGATCATGATTTTGACTATGAACCCTAATTTGTATGAATTTAAAGAAAAGCTATGAATCTATGAATGATGTTTTCATGAATATATGCATGATTGATGACAAAGAATAATTTATGATCTAAGTTGCTTTAAGATAAGAATCAATAAATTGTGAAAGATTTTCTCACATATGCATGAATTGTGAAAGGTTTTCTCAGATACTTAAGAAATCATGAATGGTAAAAGGTTTTCTCACACATGGTTTAAAGAGCTACTCTATGATGTTGGTAGATTGTATTAGTAACTTAATTGTGATTTTCAATGGATGATAATATTTTCATGAATATGACTATTTTGTTGGGATTTTTACTTGGCACCAAGAGGATACTGATTGGAGGTTCTCCCATTAGTAGAGACCGGATTTCTAGTAGCAATCTCCTTGTTCCTAACTATATGTCCCCGTAGGTTGTCTTAAGTGAAATAACTAGTATATCCACCTAAGCTAGAAGTTTAAGGTTGTTTCTTTGGAAAGCAATGACATCTCTTGTGTGGGAGCAAGACACTGGATTGCATGTTGTAGCTCACATGGTCTATGTTGGTTAATAGTAAATATTCTGCAAAATGAACTAAGTTGCTTTCAAATATCTTTACCTATGATTCAATATGCATTGAACATGCTTATGATTATGATTATCTTTAAAGGTTTTTACTATGTTTATGTTGGTCATACACATCATGTTTTCGAATATGTCCCCTTATCATCATGTTTTATGTTTTATTGCATTCCCCTCATACGTAGTATATTCATGTACTAATTCATACTTGTGACTACATTATTTCACTAATGTAGGGTTTGTCGACTCCTCTCCCTCCGTTCGTGCCTAGTTGATCACTTTAGAGATTAAAGAGTGGCGAGTCGTCATACTTCGAGGACGATATCACATTTATTGATTTTCTTATGTCTTTATGCTTTAGTTTTAGACATTGTATGTCATTTAAGGATTACGTCCCGACCACTCTTTTGATGTAATAGATGGCGTGTCTAGGCTTTGATGCACTTTCACTTATATGTCAAATTCTTTACGTCTTATGAGATTTCTTAATTTTCTATACAATGTTTTGTACATGTATGTTAAGTGTCTTGTGTAGGGCCTCTTAGGATCTTATACATCATGTAACGTGTAGGGTGTACTTTGGGTCGTGACAAACTTGGTATTCAGAGCACAAGGTTTTAGAAAAAAGTCCTAAGAAGTCTGAAAAGTTGTGTAGAGTAGAATCTTGTTCATGAGTGTGAAGCACGTCACATTTTGGAATAGGAGGATACAAAAAGATTAGGAAACTCCACTTCTTTCATTACTCTAAAGTTGTGCCATAGAGTCTATCTCTATAAAGATCTTTCTTCTAAATTGTGTTCGATTTTTTTCAGGATATGGCCCCTCGAAGAGCTTAGTGAGAAGGAATGAAGGTGAGAATATAAGGCCCAAGGTTCCTCAAGTTCTGGTTGATCCTTTGGTCGAGCAAGTGACTCATGCCCAATTTCGAGCAACTTTCTAAGTATTGGATATTGCTATGATGGCTCAATCCAATAGAGAGGCTAATGTTCATGTGAACCCAAATATGGGTACGACGGTGGCAAGAATAAGGGACTTCACTAGGATGACTCCAGAATTACATGGTTCTAAGGTTGATGAGGATCATCAAAAGTTCATCAATGAGGTTTACAAGATAGTAGGTATTATGGGGTTGACTACGATTGACAAGGTAGAGTTGGACACTTATCAATTAAAGGGTGTTTATCTAGTGTGGTTTGAACAATGAAAGAGAGAGAGGGTTGTTGATGTGGGTCCTCTTGATTGGGAGAAATTTAAATGAGCTTTTCTTCATCATTTCTTTCCTATTGAGATAAGAGAAGCAAAAGTGCTTGAGTTCATTAATATTCGTCAAGGAAATATGAGCGTTAAAGAGTATGCTTTGAAGTTTACTCAATTGTCTAAGTATGCTCCAAATATGACTGCCGACGCTAGGGAAAGGATGAGTAAGTTTATGTCGTGTGTATCCAACTTACTTTTCAAAGAGTGTCGCACCGCCAAGTTGATCAAGGAAATGGTTATTTCTTATTTGATGATACATGCCCAACAAATTGAGGAGGAAAAGCTCAAGGAAAGGGAAAAGAGTCCAAGAGAGCAAGGACATGTGATGATGACTTTTCACATTCTAGGTGCGGTGGACATAGGCGTAATCAATTCATGTAAAAAAAATTGGTCAAGGTTCTTCTAATATTCTAGCTATTAAGTTCAACAGATATAGGATGTTTAACCCTAAGCCTCAAGGAGGAAATGGTAATTGATCTTCTAGCCCGCTTGCACTAGGTGTTGTAAGAAACATAATGGAGAATTTTTGGTCAGTACAGATGGTTTCTTTAGTTGTGGAAATAATGGTCACAAGATGAGAGATGTCTATTTCCTTTCTACTAAGGAAAAGTATGGTAGACAAGTCCAACCGAGTGGTTCTGGTTTGGGTTCTCTGAAGCAAAATAGATTTTATGCTCTTCAGACTCGACGGGATCTTGAGGGTTCTCTGGATGTGGTGATCAGTATGTTAAAAATTATCACGACCCAAAGTACACCCTAGACGTGACATAGTGTATAAGATACCGAGAGGCCCTATACAAGTAACTTAGCATACATCATACAAAATAATAGAAATGAAAGAGTTTAAAAGGTAGCATTTCATACAAAAGAGTTTGACAAAAGCAGAAGTTTAAACATAATTCTCAAAGCCATCTATAACATCATAAAGAAAATGATTGGGACGTAACACAAACATCACATACAAAATCTAAAATGAAAATGACATAAACCAATGAAAGATTTTGAGTCCTCAAAACATGAGGACTCACCAATCTTAAAAGTCTATGAAGGATCAACTAGCCACGAACAGAAGGAGAAAAGTCATCAAGTCCTACATTAGTGAAATAATGTAGGCACAAGTATGCATTAGTACATGGAATGCACTATGTATGAGGGGAATGCAATAAAATATGAGACGTGATCATAATGGGATATAATCAAAAACATGAAAAGCATGACTAAGTTAAAACATAGTAAAATTATTTAAGAAAATTCATTAAATAATGAACATGGTCAATGAATATTTAAATAATAAAGAAAGCTTCATAAAGCATTACTTATTTCATTTTGTGGGAAGTTTACCATTAACCGACATAGAACATGTGAGCTATAACTTGGAATTCAGTGTTTATCCCACACCAAAAAGAGATGTCCTTATTTTCCAAGGTAAGAACCATGAACTTGAGCTAAAGTGGATCCACTAGATAATGTATATCTAGGACAAACTTATGGTGACACAGTTATGGGACATGGGTATTCGTCGCTAGTCCACTCGGTGATAAGCAAAAATCCCACAAAATAGTCATTAGTCATATTCATTTTATCATCCATGGAAAAGTATAATTATGATACTAATCCAAGCTAGAAACATCATAGAGTAGCTCTTTAGACCATGCATGAGAAAACCTTTCACCATCTAAGATCTTTTCATAATAGCTTTATAAGTCTCATAGTCATTAACTTCATGCTAGAAATTCCCTACTACTAATGGAAATAGTTTTAAAACTGTGATCTATAATCATTGATGGTATATCCGGATACCATACTAACCAAGACCTAATTTAGGAAAAATAGCCCAAAAATATTGAGGAAAATTCTAGATGTCATTTATGTCATGTGGCCGAGCTTCATAAAACATATAGATACCTTCATCTATAATCTTACTTAATTTATACACATATATTTCATGAAAATATGCATGATATCATAAAAATATATTCATAAATTCAAGCTTCTTCATAAACTCATGTAAGTTAAGGTTCATAGTCAAAATTCATAGATCAATGCATAGGTTCACATGGAATTATTTGAAAAGTATGTAATTAAGTCCAAATCATCAAAATAAGATTATAATTAATCAATTGAATCCATACAAACAGAACCCATGAGGATTTGAATAAAACCTTAATCAATTTTTGGGAAGTTGAATTGGAGAATTGAAAAAACTTTGGGAACTCAAGGGATGGTTGGAACCCATTGATGAACTCCACAGATACCTTGATTGAAGCCCTAAGCAATGATGAATAAAGGATACTTGAACTTGTAGAACCCTAGCTTCTTCTTCCATGATTTAGAGAAAAGATTTTTGGAGAAAACCTTGGAGAGACTTTAGGAATTTGAGAGAATGAATAAGTTGGGGGAAATTTCTAAGGGTGAATGGTATTTATAGGGCTTACATTTATGGTTAAAATGACATAGTATATGGTTAATACAATTAGATAAAAGACTTAAACTACCTTAAAAATAACTGTCGACTCTCATCTACGGTTTGGACCTACGGTTCGTAGGTCCTTCTACGAACTGTACTGGTCAACCATAGATAGGTTCAGGGACTATTAATTAGAGCAATTTATTTATGGAACCTATGTAAGACTCGTAGGTCTTTCTATGGACCATACATGCCAACCGTAGAAACCAACTAAATGGTTAGGTTGCATGGAGTGCCCTTATCCATTATCTCCGATTGGGGTCCCCAATTCACATCTCAGTTTTAGAAATATTTCCAAAAGAGCCTTGATACATGTGCTAAGCTTAGTACGGAGTTACACTCTCAAATTGATGGACAAGTGGAGCGTACTATCCAATATTTAGAAGAAATGTTGAGAGCTTGTGTGATTGACTTCAAGGGTAATTGGGATGATCATTTGCCTTTGATTGAATTTGCTTACAATAATAGCTATAATTCAAGCATTGGTATGACTCAATTTGAGTCTCTTTATGGTATAAGGTTTAGATCTCCTATAGTTGGTTTGAAGTTGGTGAGATTGCATTGATAGGTCCCGAGTTTGTACATGAGGGTATGGAGAAAGTTTTACTTATAAGGAAAAGATTGAAAATAGCTCAAAGTCGACAAAAGTCCTATGACGATGTTATAAGGAGAGACCTTGAGTTTGATGTACATGATTGGGTATACTTGAAAACTTCACCCATGAAGGGTGTGATGAGGTTTTGAAAGAAAGGAAAGCTTATATTAGTCCCCGTTATATGGGCCCATATTAGATTTTGAGGCGTATTGATAGAGTTACTTATGAACTCGATTGGACCAATAATTTAGCATCGGTACATACGGTTTTCTATGTCTCCTTGTTGAAAAAATGTGTTGGAGATCCTACATCCATTGTGTAACACCCCGGAAATCTAATGACATAAGCTAGAGCCTAACTTGTAGTCTAGTGTCCTAAATAGGGTTAACGTGAAGATAAGAGTCATAAAATGACTTCCCTAACTTCGTACTATGGTTTTAACCCCTAAACGTCAAGGCATGTCCCCCCAAGGACCTCCCAAGGGTCCTTGAGGAGGACTAAGGGGCTGCCTAAAAAGCTGTCAAAAGAAGCTTGGCCCATGAGAGGGGCACCTACGCCCCTTAGGTGGGGGTCATGAGTTGAGACTTAGTCTCCCCAAGCTCCCCCCCAAAAACCTTCAAGTTCCAGTTCCATTCCACAAGTGTGCAGTACGGTCCGTGGACCAACTTACACCTCGTGGAAGGGACTCGTGAGTGAGGCCTAGACCAAGGACAAGATGGCAAGCCCTAGCCCCAAACCACGAGTGACTTGTACGGTCTGTGGTTCCATCCACGCCCCGTGGATGGGGGCCTGAAAGCTGCCTAAGTTTGACAAGGGTCAAATATTTTAACTAATTCCTAATTAATTAAGTAAAGGTGGGGATGATTAGTATTAGTTATTTTAGACCTATATAAGTATTTCTAAGTCATTAAAACACTTTTAACACCTCATAACTCACAAACTAAAAACTCAACCAACTCTTCTCTCCAAGATATTTCTCTGTCTAGACTCCATTGAAGAACATCAACAAGGTGAAGCTTAGGGTTCAAGATCCATCCTTTTCACTTCAATTTCATGAGGATTTCGACCTAAGGTATGGATTCTCTTCATTCTTGGGTAGCTATCCCCCAAGAAGTCCCTTCAAAGTATGTTTTTAAGACTTCCAAAACCTAGGGGTTTCATCTAGTCATGGGTCTTCTTCCAAAACAATTTATATTATTTAATTATGGTTTATTATGATTGATTAAGATAATTTACGGTTAGATTAATGGTGTATTGTTGGATTTTGATGAAAATATCTCTTGGACCCATGATTTCCCCTTCTTCCTAAATTGTGAACTAGGGTATGTTTTGATTGATCATGTAAGCTTGTCAATCGATTATGTTTATGTTTATTATGTTGTTGAATCATGAAATTTCCGTATCTAGTGTTGTAATTCTTGCAATTAGGGTTGATATTTATTCTTAACCTTGAAGGGCAATAACTAGGGTTTGTGTATGTTGATGAAGATTAGATATAAACTTGTGATTCACTTATATAGTGATGAATCTATGACAAATGTATATGATCATGTTGATCCACTTGAAAGGTGGAGGTGTTTAATTATTGTGTCTATTGTGGTATTGATGCAAGATCCTTCTTCCTGATACCCCTACACATGACTATGTATGTTATGATATGACTATGTACGATATGATATGACTATTGTAGTATTGTTGTATTAAATGAAAGGTTATTCTCATGAGCACTATGAATATGATGTGAAAGGTTTACTCACATGTTGATAATTCTAAGGTTGAAAGGGCATTCTCAACTAATGAATCTATGAACTATTATGATGTATGTTGGTTTGAGTGCCTAGTGCATTCTTTCATGAACCTCAACTTAAGTAAAGACTTAATGTGATTTTTAAAGGGATTATGTTTAGCACCAAGTGGATATGAAAATGAGATGGAGGCTTTTACGTTTAGCAAGTTCGGCTTCCCAATGTATGTTATCTCATGGGATGGAAACCTTTTACGTTTAGCAAGTCCGAGTTTCTAGTAGCAATTCCCATATCCCATATTTATGTGCCCACATAGGTCTTAGCTAGTGGATCCACCTAAAAGCTATTATGTACATCCTACCTTAGGCAAGTAGGACACCTCTTTTCGGTGTGGGGTAGAACGCTGGATTCCATGTAGCTCACATGGTCTATGTCGGTTAAGGCTATTATCCCTATATGATACGAATATGAACTATGGTAAGAACATGGACTCTAATTATGACTTCTTGAGAGGTACTAATTAGTATGAGTGGGGGTATGAGACTTCACCCATACATTGCACAAGTGGACTTTAATAGGGGTTATTGTTAGGTTCTCTTACGTTATGAAGGCTTATGAATTATGTATGTATTTCATGTATGAATGTTAAAGTTGACTTTACTTGTTACAAGTTATGATCATGAATGTCTCCTTACTTATGTATGTTGATTATGGATGAACTAAGAATAAGATATGTATGATTGTTGGTAATCTAAATGTGATACTTAGCATATGGTAGGGTTATGAGATCTTACCTTTGCATTGCACTAGTATGACTTTGGGTTGCTCATATGTTGGTATGACTTATGATTCTTTGTAAATGTGCATATTGGTTTTTAAACTTGATAAAGGCATGATTTCAACTAAATGTCCCTTTTATGCATATTTCAATGATTTTAGTGCATGGCTTCCATACTTAGTACTTTATGTGCTAACCCATATTTCTACTTTTTACTATGAGTGTAGGCTCGGGTCGTTGAGACTCACTTCTTACTTCAAGTGAAGCTTGGGTTGACTATTCCCTAGGCTTGGTGAGTCCTCAAGTTCGAGGACAAGATGTTATCATTTCTTAGTTCCTATTGTATTTCCTATTTTGAGACTATATTGATGTAAATGGATTTTGACCCTATTTGTACTCTTTATGTACTAGATGGTGATTGAGACAAGTCTAGATTCTTGTTTTCGTTTATGAAAAAGAAGTTGAACTTCGATTGTAAAAGTTTTAAATTTTTCCGCATTATTCTATGACTTAGGTGTATGATTATGCTAAGGGCTTGTATGCGACCCCTTTGGGGTCAAGTACGTCGTGTTACGTCTAGGGGGTACCCTTGGGTCGTGACACAGTGTTCCCTTGGAAGGCTTGGGAGTTAAAGAGAATCTTTCTTAAGAAGAGATTTTGGTTGAGATTTTAGACCGACAAGTTAAGAAGTTGAGAAATAAGGAAGTTGCATTCGTGAAAGTATTATGGATGAATCAAGGAATTGAGGGTGCTACTTGGGAGGCTGAAGCCGATATGGAGTCACGTTATCTATCTCTTTTTCTTCGTCCCTACTGTAGCTTGAAGTATTTAGTTCCTCATGGTTTATTCTTATGTCTTAGTCATTCTCATATTTCCTCATGCATACATGTTCATTAAAACTTTATTTTTCATAAAATGAGGTAACTTGATTAGTTTCTTCATGATTATGTGCATTTGAGTATGACTTGCATATAGGCCTTATGAAATGATGATTTGGGTATGCTTTAGCTTGGATTCGATTTTTCTTCCTTGGATATGTGTATTTATGTGATTGCATTCATATTGGATTGTTAGATATTCCTCCTACCTCTTTATGATGACTTGAGTTCCATTCGCGGACGAATGTTCCCAAGAGGGAGATATTGTAACACCTTAGATTTTGAAAAGAAGGAAAATGTAGTTTTTAGGTTGGTGTTTGTGTCTATGGGTCCCATCTATGGTCCCATCTACGGACCGTAGATACCATTTTTACGATTCACCAGGAAGGTCCATCAACCTCTGTATGAGTCATAGATAGGTCTCGTAGATGAGTCCCAAACTTAGTGAAATTTTGAGGGAAAAAGTTGGGTTCTACGGTTGGTATGTACGGTCTGTAGGAAAACTTACGAGCCATACATAGGTTCCGTCAAAATTGATTAACATTTGAAGTCCTACTAACCTATGTATGGTTGACCAGTAAGGTCCATAGAAGGACCTAGGGACAATAGGTCCAACCGTAGATGTGGCCCGATAGTTATTTTGAAAATGGCCTTTTGGATCTTTTTCTAATTATTTTAACCCAATACCATGTCGTTTTACTTTCTACCCTAAGCCCGATATAACTTTTTTAAGCCCTAAACTAAAAACTTTTGAACTCATTCTCCAAAATTCCCTAAAACTAAGCAAAGGCATCCTCCCAAATTCTCTCAAGACTAATGAAGAAGAAGAGGAACTAGGGTTCAACTACAAGTCTCCAATCCCCCTATCTTTGTGGGGTTTTGACATCAAGGTATGATAGTATTCACCTATGGAGTCCTTTCCTCCATAGGGTTCCCAAATTCTCCAATTTTACAAGTTAGATTTTCTAATTGAATTTAGGGTTTTATTGAATCTTCATTGGTTCCATTCAATTGTGATCCAATTGATTGTTTCTTATCTTTTTATCCATGAATTGAAGTAATTACATGTTTTGAAGTTGAATTCACATGAACCCATGTATGATCCATGATTTCTAGACTATGATCCTATGATGAAACTTATGGAATATGAAAGATGAATTTATGAAGAAATGTATGTTTTCTTTATAAAATTTATAAATGATTTAAGGTTGCTTTGAGAGTAAAGCATCAATGTTGTTGTTGTTATTGCTGTGAAAGGATTTTTCACATACTACTCAAAACATAATGGTGAAAGGGTTTCTCACAAGAAGGATTCATAAGGTTGAAAGGTTTTCCCACCTAAGTTGAATCGAGAATAAGAAGCTATTCTAAATGAACTCTAGCTTGGATTGGTTACTAATTGTGCCTTTTAATGGATAATAAGACAAGTTAAGATTAACAAATATTCCGTGGGATTTATGCTTAGCATCGAGTGGACAAGTGACGACTACTCATATCTCATACCTATGCGCCATCATAGGTTTGTCTTAGATAGACATTAGCTAGTGGATCCACTTTAGCTCAAGTTTATGGTTCTTGTCTGTTTTGGTGTGTAATAGACATCAGATTCCATGTTATAGGTCACATGGGCTATGTCGGTTAAAGGTAAACTTTTTACAATAATGAACTAAGGTTACTTTCTAAAGTATCTCACAAGTGTTTTATAAGATGTTTAGCTTGCATTGACCATAATTATGAATTATGTTTTCAAATATATTGTTTTATAATTTAGCTTGGTCATTGCATGTTATATAAAGTCCGTTTTGCCTGATTTCATAACTTTTATGCATCGGTACATTCCATGTACTAATGCCTACTTGTCCCTACATTGTTTCGTTAATGTAAGGCCCGACACTCTTATTTCCCATACTCATGGCTAGTTGATTCATTCGAGTTTTTTGAAGATTGGTGAGTCCTCATGATCTGAGGGCCAAGATTCTTTTATTTCTTTCATGTCATTTCTATTTTCAGACTTTGTATGTGATGTATGGGTTACGTCCCAATCACTTTCCTTATGATGTAATAGATGGCTTTGAGACTTATGTTTAGACTTTCGTTTTTTTCAAAAAAATTTGTATGAAATGTTGTCTTTTAAACTCTTCACTTCTATTATCTTGTATGATGTATGCCAAGTGGCTTCTGTAGGACCTCTCGGGGTTCTATACGTCATGTTACACCTAGGGTCTACTTTGGATCGTAAAAAAAAGATAGCACAAGCATAAACACTAATTAATAAGGAAAGCATAGCACAAGTAATTAACATGAGATACTGAAGTTGCCATGAAATAAAGAATAGAAATAGGAAACAAGGGGTAAAAAGTCGGGTCAAGAACGCACATGGATTGCAAGCAAACAACCAAATTGCAAGCAACTAAGATACCAAGTCGACTACCTAGTGTCAAGAGGACCCACAACAACAATTCTGCAGTCAAAACTTACCAAGTAACAACAAAACAATAGCAAAGAAAAGAACATACTCAAACAATAACCTAACCAGACCCCCATAAGCCCGAAAGGTACAAGCATAACCCAACCGACCTCCATAAGCCGAAGGGTACAAACAACAAACAAGCATACATGTGATAGGTAATGCATAGAAATGCAGGGTGAGCAGTGAAATCATCCGAAACCATAACCATAAGACTCCATTCAATCTCAACCCATCTAGCAAGAGTGACAAATCAATCCACGTCTCCCAGCCACACAGTCCCTCCCAGGGGCGCAACTAGCAAGAGTGACTCGGTGCGTGTCCACTCCAAAGAGGATCTCAGTTATCAAGGTCGCCCAGCCATCTAGTCCACTCCAAGGGGCATAAGGCACCCAACTAGTAAGAGTGACCTAGGGGCGTAAGTAAAACCAAAATCATGTGAGAAAGGGCATCGATGAGCCAGGTAGTCAAGTAAAATCTGAGCATAGCCCAGATGCCTCTAATATATCAAGTAGAAAAAATAGCACGTCCTGATGCCTCCTAATCTCACAAATTAGTAAGTCGAGTGATCCAGGTGGTACAACTCCCGTTAAACCAATTTAGAATAAAAATAGAGTAAAATAATATTTCATCATGAACTATATGCATGGACTGAGATCGTACCATAAAATCCGTCCGAATGAGAAAGCAATATAATGCATGTCATCACCAACATTCAAACAAGGCACTCCAAATAAAATAATTATACAACCACTGAAACCACGCTACCAAAGCAGATAGTACTAACTTGTGATCCAACTAGTCCTCACACACGGCCTCAGGCCCAACAATATAATCATAAGCTCAATAAGGATACAATATGCCCACTACTAATCAACAACCAAAGGGATTAAGAAGAGATTTCAAATCAATAAAGGGGGAGCAAAACTCAAGGGACAACGTCCTACCTCAATCATAATGCTCTAGACACTGACTGAGCACAACTAGAACCAACCCACGGCTACGACAATCCACTAAGGTAACAAATATCAACGCAAGAAGAACGACCTAAAACTAGGCCTAAAGGGAGCAAATCATAACTACGAGGCGATACAACACAACCTAAAGCATCTAATGTCAAGCCTAGTCCAAAGCAACCACGAATCAATCCTAACAAGGATAAGCAAGATCATCTACTCTACAAGCGAAGCCACAGCCTGAACTAAGGATCCCAACACCCACAATAAGTCCAAGGTTCCTACAGAATCAAGAAATGATAGAATAACAAGAGGAAAGCTAAATAACCAGTAAATACCATCCGAAATTACATGAAATGTATACTAGGCGTTATCTAAGAAACTCATCAAGAAAGTAGATCGAAGCCTACCTCAAAGCCAAACACGAGCACTTTGAATCCATCACACACGAGCTATCTGCATCTGAAATGCTTCCAGACAGTGACAAACTATCAAATTATCAATCACAACATCATTACAAACGTTTAGACACTAAAATCGCAACAATTGGAAATGGAGCCAAAATTAAGTCAAAATAGGAATGTGGGAACTGCATTGGAAATCCCAAATTTGACTCTGTCAAAAGGTCCTAAGCTATGCCTCGAACTTGTGTTCCAAAATTGAACACAATTCGAGGCTCGAAAACAGCCACAACAAAAAACAATAAAATTAATAAGAAAACCAAGCAAAGGCAACAACTTTGAGCCCAAATTAACCTCTAACGAAGGTTCTTCAACAACTTCTAATCCCAAAACCAAGCACCACACTCGAAATAATCACACAGGACTTTGAATCACTCAAATCGGAGTTCGGATGAGGGAGAAATTGCCTCTTGAAAATGAGGGCTGAAAGCTAAAATTTTTGGATATAAAACCCAAATCTGGTCGCTAAAAGTACAAATTCGGTCGCTAAAAGTCTGAAATCTAGTCGCTAAAAGTCTGCACTAGATATCAGCACTTTAGTTGGTTTGCTCCAACTCCGAATTTTCCGACGGGGTGCCCAATATTCATTCGAAACCCCATGCGCGCTAATGAAACACGCTACCCCATTGAATTCGGCATTTTGGACTCAATGAAACCATTAAAACTCCTTTCTGAGGTCATTTTGATAAATAGTGGGTCCCACACCCAAGTTCTATTTTAAGCTAAAAATCACAAGAAGGCTCAAAATGAGAACGGAAACCTAGGGAACTGTATGATAGGTCGTTCTAGACCAAACTCGACATTTCGGAGCTAATCACGCTGACGAAATTCTCATCCGAGCATGTTTACCAAGAATGGTTACCAAAGTCAACCAGTGGCGGACGCAGAATTCTCATGAAGGGGTGTCAATTGTTGTAGTAAGAAAATAAAAAAAAATTATGACGCTAACAAGGCTTGAACACACATCCTTAAGAAACTTTTGGAACACCTTAACCACTAGACTAAACCTTCACTTGTGTCAAGAATTGTCAATACTTTTATATATATTTATTAAACCAAAATTTGACGTTTATATTCAATGTATTTTTCTGATGCAGGGGTGTCCCTGGGCCAAGGGTGGGTCCGCCCCTAAAGTCAACCCTTGGCTGAAGCTTCAAAGTTAAACGCTAACGACACAAACTCACACCACAAACCTTGGGGTCCGAACCAACAATGCCCCTAGCCTAAAATGACTCTTTTGGAGCTAAAGAAACTGTTAGAATTGCATTATGAGGCTGTCTTCCTGAAATTTTGATCGATGTCAACCATTCAAATTTCAAAGGCTTTGAAATACTAAAACTTGCATAAAATCCTAATGAACAACCCAACGACTGAAATGTCAATCCCAGTTTAAATGACTTATGGTCGCTACTTAAAAACTCTAAACACTGAAAAGATAGGAAGACAACGAAAATGATCTGAAGGGTCATTACAAGTTTAGTGCACAATCATCAAGAATCTATTAATTTAGAATTTAACCATTGTATATTATATAACTTCATAATAATTGAAACAAAACAAATTATTAAATTCACAAACAAAACAACATTAGGCAAAAATAGAATAAAATAATGAAAATAGACCAAAATTTACAAACATTTGCCAAAAAAGACAGAGCAAACAATAACAATGGAGTTACCATCCTCGGAGTTTGATGCTTTTGATTGTTGTTCATCAGAGTTGGAGTCGCATCGGAAATTATCAATTCCACACCAAAATAGAGATGGGGGAGCTGTTGATGTTGGTGCAATTAGTCATCTGTATTTCAATGTATTTCAGACTGTACTAAATATATTAAAATAAATATGAACAAATGTAACAGATATAACCAACGGTGTGTAAAAAATGCAATTTAACAAAAAATCAGAATTTAATCAAGCTGAAATAATATTTTGAATATATCCAACGGACTATGACAAAAATAGTGATGATTACAATCAACTAAAATTCAAAATAAACTAAAAAACAAATTCTAATACTTTGAGAAATCAAGATAATTATCGATAAATTGAATTAAAATTATAAAAATAATACATTTTGAACTATCTAACGTATAAAATATTGAAAAGTATTACGTTTGAAAACATCATGTCAAAATTAGGTGTCAATATCCTCAAAAGAATGAATCCAATATAGAATCGAGGGGAGATATTTGATATTTTAGATATACAAGAAACAATGATTTTTTTTTTCAAACTTGTTATTAATATTTTAATTAGTATTACATTAATTTATTGAGATGTTTTAGTGAGAAATAAATAATGAAAGTACTCTAATAATTAAGGTGAGAAATAAATAATGAAAGTACTCTAATAATTAAGTTAGTATGTTTTAAAAAGTATGACATTACGATATACATAATAGAATATGACCCGAGATGGTATATGGTACTACTTGTCTTCTTTAAAGTTTTAAACGCTCATAAATGATGACATAATATAGATAAAGGTATCAATGTATTCTTATCAAGAAATTAGTTATCATCTTTTTCCATTAAATTACTTTATTTGTAATAATAAGTCCAAATCATACCGTATATCCGGTATACTTTTGTATGTTTATGAAAATCAGTGCGTGATATACATTAATATACACAATACGCAATATGGTATACACATGTCACAGAGTTATTTTTCAGATCTTTTGTGTAAGAAGTGACACTTCTAAAGGACTAACACAACATATACAAGTTGTACCAAAAGTACTACAAATTATACATTGTATTTAGAAGGACTTAAATAAGTTGTACAACGTGCAAAGAAGTTTGTACAAGGGCCAGGATGAACATAGCAGTAAACTGTTGTACGGAAGGCATCATATAGTGTACTGCAAAGTTGTGCTTTAAAATTACATCTATTTCTTTTTTCTTTCCCATTCAACACGTTTATTGCACTATCAAACCCCCCAAAAGAGCAAAATTGGGTCTCAGTGCTTAGAAGCTTCAGGTTTCAAAGATTTGTGGGTTTCTCTTTTTCCTATTCTCTTCTATTGATTTTTTTTGAATATCTTTATTCTTTACGCTTTCAATTTCAGATCTATGTACTCATCAATTTTGGGTTTGTTTTTTTGCGTTTCTCCATCTGAAACTCTCTATATCTATTTCATTTTAAGTGGGATTTTATCCTCTACTGGACCTTGATAAATGGATTAAATTTATCCATAAATTTTTCAATTTGATAATCAAATTTTGTTATGCAGGTATTGAAAAAATCCAACATAGTAGGGAAGTTGAGTTTGGTGTCAAAGGGTTTAAATGGAGATTCCAACCATTGATGTCAAGCTGAGTTTTCATGTTCATGCTCTGAATTGTTGGAAACATCAGCTTATATTATTTTTCTTTATACAACAATTACGCCCTAGATTCCTCTCTACAACATGGAATCAAGAATGTACTTTTCTTATGCCTAATCTCATTGCATGTTATAATATGTGTTTTTTTTTCCATTTGAAAGTCTTGAAAGCATCAATTTCTGGTGGGTAGGAAAGAGGAAATGATCAAAATAGTCCTTAATGTATGGGCTTTGATTTCATTTGGTCCTTAATGTATGGACTTGATGGAAATGGTCCTTTATGTATCATAAATTGTGATCAATTTAGTCCTTAATCCTAAAATTAATATATATATTTTTTTTTTGCCATCAAAATATACGGAATATGTATAAGATGCGCTCGTTCAAAACTTTCCTTTCCCTGTTTCCAAAAATTTCGAAAGGGCACATCATTTTTTTTAACCAAAAGGGCAAATCGCTCCTGACGAAGCGATTTTCTTCTGACAAAATTGACGCCGTTACTCCTTTAAAAAACATAAAAATCGTTGTCGGTTCAATTTTATTTTATTTTTTCTTTAAAATCGTTGTTGTGATTTTTTTTTTTAACAACGCTGCCCCAACAACGTTTAAAAAATAGAAATAGCTGCTATAGCAGCCATTTTCTTAAAAAAGTTTAAATTTTTTTTTATTAAAAATTTCCGAGGCGAGGACTGCTTAAAAAAATAATGGGAAATCGCTCCACGTGTAGCGATTTTAGTTAATGTTTTTTAAATAATCGTTGCCATTAAATTTTTTTAACTAAAATCGCTACACGTGGAGCGATTTCCCATTATTTTTTTAAGCAGTCCTCGCCTCGGGAATTTTTAATAAAAAAAATTTAAACTTTTTTAAGAAAATGGCTGCTATAGCAGCTATTTCTATTTTTTTGAAACGTTGCTGGGGCAGCGTTGTTAAAAAGAAATTTCACAGCAGTGATTTTAAAGAAAAAAAAATTTGAACCGGCAGCGATTTTTATGTCTTTTAAAGGAGTAACAGCGTCAATTTTGTCAGAAGAAAATCGCTCCGTCAGGAGCGATTTTGCCCTATTGGTTAAAAAAAATTGATATGCCCTTTTGGAATTTTTGGAAACAGGGGAAATAAAGTCTTGAACGAGCGGATCTTTTACATATTCCGTATATTTTGATGGCAAAAAAAAAAGAAATATATTAATTTTAGAGTTAAGGACTAAATTGATCACAATTTATGATACATAAAGGACCATTTCCATCAAGTCCATACATTAAGGACCAAATGGAATCAAAGACATACATTAAGGACTATTTTGATCATTGGTAGGAAATATCTACTTTATATATTTTACTCCCTCCGTCCCATTTTATGTGGCAACATTTGACCGGGCACGGAGTTTAAGAAATAGATAAAGACTTTGAAATGTTTACCAAATTGCCCTTAAAAAATAGACTTATTTTTCTCTCTCCTAATAAATGTATTGGAGTACTCATTTCAAGATTTAGTGGGACCAACAAGGATAAAAGAGGAATTGTACCTTTAAATACTTACCAAATAAGGAAATGTGACATTCTTTTTGGGACTGACCAAAAAGGAAATGTTGCCACATAAAATGGGACGGAGGGAGTAATCTTTTGATTGTTTTTGGTTTTTGTACAAAGTCCTGCTTAATTTAAGATTTATATTTCATTTAGACTTTATTACCTCATCTGAAACAACTTCTCTATCTCTCCAGATAAGGGTAAACTTGAGTATGTTATTGTTGTAAACTATTGGTACATTATTGTAGACTTTTTTTAGTACATTGTTCATATTCTTTGTTGCTAAAAGGCTTTCCAATCTGCAAGGAGAGAGGCAAAGCAGTAACTGAAATTGAATTTGTCTCAACAGGTCTTTCTAAGTTTTTCTAGCCATTATTTCATATTGAGCTTACATTATTAAGTTCCATGTTAGTCTTTCCACCTCTATTTTGAAGGCTCATTAATTCATGATTATGCTATTTTGAATTGAATTAGATTAGATAAGTGTTAAGTGCTCCGAAGGTTGATGACTTGGTAAAGATTCGCTCAACGGTGTCCTGGCAAACACGTCTAAAATAATGAATAACCACTGGCTGCTTTAGAGCTTCAACTATATATTTTCTTCTATCTGAATCTTTTGATTTACCTTCTTCAAATAAATATGCGGTTTATGGAAATAATAAAGTTCATACACCTACGAGGATCTTATGCTGACTATTTGTGGTATGTTTGCTTTTCAATAATTTGCAGGAATAGAAAATAGTAATGTCCCCATGCGTACATTGGATAGTGAAGAAGTTGGGCTGTAAAATCAGAATGTTCCTGACAGCTTCACGAGCAAACAATATTCTCGGTACATCAAGAAATTTATTTTAAATATGTATTATTCTGATTCTAATCTTTCTTTGTTGTCGCAGACATGTCTAATTCAACTAATGCCACAGTGTGTTATAAATATGATGAAACTAACTTGATTTGTGTGATATCAACTTGTGCATCAAAACTTTTAACTGCAACTTTTCGCAAGGAAAATGTGTTCCTCATTAGAATTCTGAAAGTACAACAATACTGACCATCTTTTGCCGAATTTTAGGAAAAAATTAAATGAAAAGACTAGCATCTACGCTGCTGACATTACGCAGATCATAAAAGAAAGATGGAATGAGCAGCAACTGGAATTATCTTTGTACATTATTAAACATCGTATGTTTTTTAGTTTCCAGGTATGATTCAACTCTACAATTGAAAAGTTCAAAGTTTCATTGATTGATTGACCCTTATTTTTGATGATGTAATTTTTAACCACTACTTAATATGATAAACAAAAGTAGATAGAACATGTAGTTGATTGACCCTTATTTTTGATGATGTAATTTTTAACCACTACTTAATATGATAAACAAAAGTAGATAGAACATGTAGTAAACCGTTCCATTGCTGCT
>JAJOOO010001108.1:0-34314 GCA_029582685.1 Solanum piurae | reverse complement strand
CGATCCCGACCTATTGCACCAAATGGTCCTTCGCACCACATTTTTTGGCAACTTTAAATACATTTTTAAATTCTTAGTTTAGTATCTAGTTTTTCATTATGTAGTTTTCATTTTAGAATCAGTTTGTAAGTTAGAGAATTGAGTTTGGAGCTAATATTTTCCTTAGCTTTGAAGATTTGAAGATTTCTATTTTTGAGAAATTGGAAGTGGGTCTTTGAGACTCTTTATTCTTGACCTTTGTAAAGATGAAATTAATCTTACCCAGTTGATGGAAACAAAATTTGGTAACAATATCTATCTTTTTATGATGTCTAGCTAAAACCCCAATTCTTGGGGTGTGATTATGTGATTATGGGTTGATTTAGCTGCTGGGTATTGCTATTTGATAGTCTAAATGTTGTTTAAAAGTTATTTCATTCAGTAATTGTGGCTTAATCTAAAGGGTTGTAGTTGCAAATACAACTCTACCTTTGTGTTTTTGGCTTGCTCGAGAGAGAGGTTTTAAAACCAAGATTACTGATTTGATGGTCTATGGGTATTGCGTTGTCATGGTTTAAGCTCGAGAGAGTGAATCTTAAACCCTTTTCCACAAATTCAGCTCGAGAGAGTGAATGGACTAAAGCGAAGGCTGTTCTTAATTGCTGCTTATTGATGTTCGAGAGAAACCAATTTGATTTGGGGTAAATTGTTTGAGAGAAAGTTTATCCCCACTAAAGTCTAGCTTATTCACTGATTTACATCTATTTACTATCAATTGCAATTACCCATTTGTCTACCTTAGCCCATAATCAATCACAACCCAAGAACCCGTTTCTTGTCTTGTTTATTCGTGTTATTTGCTGTTGTAGTTGATAATTACAATCAAAGCCCCCCTGTTATGTGACACTTGTGTCACCCCAAACTTGAACCATGCTTTTATTCGTAAATGTTTTTACCTATGATTGACTTGATCATATTCATGCTTTTCTATTTATTCTCAAATACGTACCACTCCCTGTGGGATTCGACCCTAACTCACTTAGTTGGGTTATAATACTGACTAACGATCGTTGGAACTTAGTATTGGATGAAGTGTCTTGATACGTGAAATCAAAATGGCGCCACTGTCGGGGAGTGGTGTTACTTGAGAATTTTTAGTTAAGTTGGATTTTGTTCTTGTTAATTATAGTTGAACTTACATAATTTTAGTTTTGTTTTGCTTGTTTGTGTGTTGAAACAGGAATTATGAGTGTGAACGGCAGCAATGGTAGTTAAGTAGGCCATCAAGATGACATCGGAAACCTTAACGATGTCAATGAGCCTAATTCTAATGAGCCCCATCTTATGGGTTGTATTGGTGCCATTCGCTTGCCTCCGGCCGAAGGGAATGTGGTGTTCCACATCACAAGTACTACGTTGCAGCTCTTGCAATTGAAGAGGTTGTTCAGTGGCTTGGTTCATGAGGATCCCCATGAGCATATTAGAAACTTCGTGGATGTATGCGGACCATTCTTCTTCAAGAACATATCCCAAGAGTCGATCTGGTTGAGGTTGTTCCCGTTAACTTTGATGGGAGAATCCTGTAAGTGGCTAGCTGAATTTCCATGTGAATCTATCACTTCATGGGAGCAGTGGGTCACCGTATTTCAAGTGCGATTTTTTCCGTCCTTCGAAGATGATGACTCTTCGGGACAACATTCAGAGCTTTAAGCATCTACAAGGCGAGCCAATTCATGAAACTTGGCTGTGATTCAAGAAATTGGTCCTTCAATGCACAACTCATGGCTTTCCTGATAATGTGTTGTTCTAGTATTTTTACCGGAGTCTTGACTCGGTAAATAAGGGTGTTGCTGACCAACTTTCTCCTGGAGGTTTGATGTAACAACTTTATGTGATAGCAGCTCAGCTCTTGGATGACATTACTACCATAAACAGGGTGTGGTATACCCGTGAAGACCATGTCTCCCCTCTCACATTTAAATTGACTAAGGAGCAGATGGAGAAATACCAAGAGAGGGACCAGAACATGGTCCAGATCATGACATAACTTGACATTTTGTCCAAAAATGTCATGGGAGCTGGTGCTCGAAGTGTCAATGTTGTGGGTGTCTGGTGTGCTAATCCTGATGAGGCAAAGTTTGAGGCTTTGTAGAGCGAAGAGGTGAATTTCCAAGCCAACCAAGGTGGTGGTTATCATTCAAACTACCCGAGACAGGGTGGTAACCAAGGTTGGAATAGGTATGAAGGTTGGAAGGATCGTGATCGAGAATGGAGGGACCGAAATCCAAATTAGAAGGATGGGGAGAAGATAGGTATGTGCCTCCCTATGAGCGCCAATAGCCAAAGGATTCGAAAGGTGGCCAGTCTAAGGATATGCTTTCTTGTATGCTCAACAAAGTTAAGAGGTCAGACAAGATTTGAAGGAAATGAAAGAAGGCGTGTCGACCCTTAGCCAGACTGTTACCTCCCATTCCATCTCGTTCAAATAGTTGGAGACCCAAATAGGTCATATTTCATTTCATTTGAACCCGAGACAGCAAGGGAGTTTGCTTAGTGATACTATGGCTAACCCCGAGAATGAGGTTCGAGTGTGGACTTGCGTCGTGCCATGACTTTAACTAAGGTGCTGCTTGGGAGGCAACCCAAGGTTTATTTTATTTCTTTTTAAGTTTGGAATAATGGTGTGTGATTGTGCTGGTCAAAGTGTGGAAGGTGTTTGAAAGGTTCAGGTTGGCGAGCTGAAATTACAGTTGGCACATCACCGAAGAGGTCAGCGAGCCTGACCTAGACCGCCGTTGGACTCAAGACACTTTTAAATGGGAGTATGTAAAACTCGGTGAGCCCAGGAGTTGATTGGTGAATCACCGACTAGGTCGATGATCGCGATCTAGTCCACCGTTTGGACCCCCATATTAATTGGAGGTCTTGTAAAACTCGGCGAGGTAAGGTCCACTCGGCGTGTCACCGAGTGGGTCGGAGAGCAAAACTAACATCGCTGAATGGGTGAGAATTGGACGGGTTTTAAAGGCCAAAGGTTTAAACTTCCAACTCTTTCACTTTCCCTCACTTTTTGAACTTTCGAAACTCACACCCGCACAATATTATCTATATTTCTTGCATTTTTATCATATTTGTGTCGTTGATTGTGTGTTTGGAGTGGATTACTTTGGCGCCTCTCATTTCAATCTTGATTATTCAGCATCTAAGGTTGGTTTTCCAAACCTCGAGTTTATTTTTTGCAATTTGTACTCATTTGCAATGATTTTATCTTAGTGATGTGTGTTGGGCATCTATGATAGTGTTTGTATGCTAGAATGCCTGTGTTAATTCAAAAATCTTGCCCGTAATGTTTAGATTGTTGAATTCCCATGATTTGGTGCCTTAAAGTTGGTAAAACTTTGTGGGGTTGTGCTTGCATGTTATTGGGTCTAGTCGGTTGAAGCCTAAGTAGCCCGTATTTGTGCCAAATGACATATTTTGCCCAATGATGGAGCGGTTGACGTCATTCTTAAGGGAAAAAGTCATCAAATGGCCAAATTTGGCAAAACCGAGAAAAGTCTGAGTATCCCAGGGCATGGGTGTATTGGGTCTGAGTTTAATTTGATGAGTGCATGCTTTGATTTTGTTTTCGGGGGTTGCGGAATTGAATTTGAGAAGTGGGGTTGAAAGTAGGGATGTTGGGTTGTTTGGCGAGCTGGGTCGAGCTAGCCGAACCACTCGGCGGTTCGCCGAAGTTCACAATCTCGCCTTTAATTTCATGCTAAATGATTAGTTTGGTTCTGTAACATTAGGCGAGAATCCTGAGGTAACCGAAAGCACTCGGCGACTTGGCGATAGTTCTCCTTGATTGCCCTTTGTCTGCACCCCTGACCTTTAATTGCACTATAACTTTCGACGGGCTAGTTCCTGCTCACCGAATGCTGTCGGTGATTCACCGAAAGGCCTTCCCATCGCCGACATGCCAAATTTTTTTGAGATTTTTGAACCAATCCTTTCGGCGAGCCCGATCTAGCTCGCCAAAGAAATTTGGCGACTCGACGACCTGTTCGGCGAGTCTGTCTTTAACTACTTTTTATGTGCTTTTGTTGAATTTTTTCTAACACTTTTCTTGATGTTTTGTAGATATGGTAAGGACAAACATCGACATGCCACCCCGTAAAAGAGCACGGGGTATCACAATCAATGAAGGGGGATCAAATCCTTCCAAAAATAGAAGACAAGAGCCTCTAACTGAAGGTTAGAGCAGAGGCAAGAGGCCCACAATTGAAAGAGTGAATGCTGACTCCCGTGCTGCTTTATCTGAGCCTGAAGATGACCATCCTTTACAGTCCTGGCAGGCGGAGATCCGGGCTAGATATCACCCTAACTCAGCGAGAATCCCCTCAGCTTCCACCCCAGCAGCTTCAGTGCCAACTCCGGCACCTCCTGTGGCACCAGTTTTACCTCTTCCTAAGATTTTAAATAGGTTGAAAGGTGATGGATTTTAAACTATTCTCTAGGAGAAGCTGTTGTCTACAGAGGGTCTTGAGGGCAAGTATTCCGGGGTGAGGGACACCCTCCATTTTCACCACTTTGAGCATTTCACCAGGCCCCGAGGCCCATACATTCCTTCATGGATTCGGGAGTTCTATTCATTGTATGCTGAATTAGTTCCGAAGAGAAAGAAGAAGGCCATCGAGTTCAGACCGGTTAAGTCGGTCATGGTCAGGGGTAAAAAAGTCGAATGCAATAGTGAGAACATCAATACTGTACTTGGCAGGGGTCTTAGAATGACGGAGGCATATGAGGATTTGCTGATTACGCAGTCCCTAGATGACTTGAAGGGGTGGTTTACTCTATTGATTTTCGATACCACCCCTTGGTGGATCAAGGCAGGGGTCCCCATACAGAAGAGGGATTTGAGTATTGCTGCCCGGTTCTAGTTTGGCTTCATTAGCAGCACCATAATGCCATCCCAGAATGAGTCCATTATGCACCACCCTAAGGCGGCCTGCCTTGGAGCTATCATATCCCGGAGGAGCATCAACCTGGGACTCCTCATAGAGAAAGAGATGTCCATGAGGGCCAAGAAGAGTTAGACCTCCTTGCCATTCTCGTTCTTGTTCATGGAGCTGTGTCGGTGTGCTGGAGTGCCCCGGGACGATACTAGAGATATTGAGGTCACCCCGTCTTCCTCCACTGACATCCGGTGCATTGAGGCCGAGTACACTTGAGAGGAGGCTGACAGGAAGAGGGTAGCTCCGGTGGACACATCCTCGGAGGTGGATATTGATTTGAGACTTGCATAGGCATCTTTTCCTACTCCGGCCTTTGGATACATCTGCCCCTTCTTCTTCTTCACAGGCCCTGAGTGCCTCTACTTCTACACAGCCCACCAGGATCACTTAGGCTATGCTCTTGAAAATGTGGCACCTGGCCCATTCAACTGACGTGGGGGCGACCCGACTTGAGAGATACATCTCATGGATGATCAAGAGTGCTATCATTTCTGATCTGACCCCCTCCTGACTTCTATTGACACTCTCACCATAAGAGTCGAGGCTTGTGAGAGTAGACAGGGGGAGACCTTCGAGGTTACGACTTCGAAAGCCAAAGAAGAAGACTTGAGGAAGGATGTAGACTATCTAAAGTCTACTAACTTCACATCATTACTAGAGGTTACTGATGATCTGGACGCTCCTGAGACTTCAGAGATTCCTCCGTCTACCACCAGAGATGTACATAGGGAGGGCATAACAGCTAATGAGTCAGAGCCAGAGACCAATGAGGAGTAGATCGAGGTTCATGATGCTGAGGTTTATGATGATCTGGCTAACCTGGAGGATGCTATGTTTGAGACAGCACGCCAGACCTCTTTGAGAGACACCACCATGGGTGGGACAAGTGGAGGTGACTCTAAGCACTGATACCCAAGTTTTGAGCACTACACCGGGAACTGAGGGCCGAGATCAGAGTGATACACTGGGCACTGATGCCCAAAAAAATGAAGCGACTGTTTAGACAGGATCCCTCTTTACCTCCCTCTCTGTCTTACTTTTTGACTTTTGTATATTTTTTCTTGCATTTGAGGACAAATGTTTTTTATTTGTGGTGGGGTGAGGCCCACCTTTTGTGATGAGTGTTCTGTGTATATATTTGGGTTTTTGAGCTATAATTGAGTTTTACACTATTTTTGTGGATGATTGAGCTTGTGGTTCCTTGTGTTAATTGTAAATGATTTTTGGACCCTTCCAAAAAAAATTGTGTCACCTCTTGTTTATGTTTGAATGCGGTTGTTCTTTTGCAAATTTGAGTATCGGTCTTGATCAATATCGATGACTTGAATAGTTCTCATAATTGAACAAAAATGAATGTGCAGCTACGATGAGGCCAAATGAAGTTGCATAGACAATATGTGATGTTTTTGCATCTCGTTGTGACTAGCCAATTATCAAAATGAGTCTCTTGTGATGAACATTGCACACTAGCGAAAGTGTGGAGTCTTGTTTGACATTGGTGTCAATGCCTTGTGTGATGAGCTTACTAGGAACCATGTGTGATGACACCTAGAATTTATCCCATTGGTCCGGTTGACTAAGTGATGCGATCTCTTGATATGAAACAATTTGACATTATACCTCTTTTTGTGGCCTACCTTATGAGTGTGTGAACTCCGCTTGAGCACCTTTTGAGCCTTAACCTTTTCTTGGAAGAATTTTGATGAAATTGTGTCCTTTCTTGATCCATTACCCAAAACCCTCATGATTTGTGGTTTGTGTGAATAGCCAACTTAGGCCAAAAGCCTAAGTTGGGGGTGTGGTGAAAAGAGAAGGTGAATCAAGAAGTGCAAATAAGTTCCCTTTGACCCATGGTTTTAAGAAAGATGGAACCCTCCATATAAAAAAAAGAGTGAGAAAAAGAAAAGAAAAAAAAAAGAACGAAAAAGTTGTGGAATAAAATTGTGAATGTGCAAAAAGAAATGGGGTGTCCAACAATCCATGGAAGATGAATAATGGGGTGACTTTTGAGCATGAATGAGAATGAAGAAGAAAAGGAAAAAAAAGTGTTGTTCACACCATATTTCATGAGGATTACAACCATTGAGCCTAAATGACCATACCTTTGCACTCAGCCCCGTTACAAGACTTGAAAAGACCTGTTTGATCTTGAGTGATCTAAAAAAATTGTTGGTTGGAAAATAAGGGCAAACCTATGAGTGAAATCATGCATTGTTTTCATCTTTGTGAGTGTGAGTGTTGCATTTGATTCCAAAGCTTTAAATTGTTGAACCATTTTATGTAAATATGGAATCATTCCTTGTGTTAGGGCACTTGCATTTGTTGCAAGTATTGTGAGCTTGAGATTCTTTGATAATTGTGAGTCTCAATTTGAATCTTTGAATGCACAATTGATCCTTGCATGAGTAAGTTGAGTCCTTTTGTGTGGTTTCATGATTGAGTCTTGTGTAGCACTGTTTGAGACATCCTTTTTGAACTGCTGAACTTGAGGACAAGAAAAAGTTTAAGTTGGGGGTGTTGATGAGTCCACGATTTGGACTCATTTAGGGCTTTATTTTAATACATTTAGTGTCCTGAAATGCATATTTTTTGCCAATAACTGATGTAAATCCTTGATTTTCAGGTATTTGGATTGAGGAACAAAACATGGACACTAATGAGCAAAAAGTAACAAGGCAGGTGAAAGAACGGAGAAATGCAGGCCTGATGATCGCCTAACCCATTGGGCGAGTCGCCTAATGGCTAGAATCCCACCTAAAGTTCCAGCGTGCCAAGCCCTGAAGGAGAAAATCAAGTCGGCGATAAAAAGGAGCAGTCGACAAGTCGCCGAACGGTTCCGTGATGCAGTGATATATCTCCCAAAGTTATAGAACTTAAAAAGGCTGCAGGCCAAAGCAAAAAGGTGATGGAATTGACAAAAAGGCTGATCACCGAGTGGATCGGCGATCCCGACCTATTGCACCAAATGGTCCTTCGCACCACATTTTTTGGCAACTTTAAATACATTTTTAAATTCTTAGTTTAGTATCTAGTTTTTCATTATGTAGTTTTCATTTTAGAATCAGTTTGTAAGTTAGAGAAGTGAGTTTGGAGCTAATATTTTCCTTAGCTTTGAAGATTTGAAGATTTCTATTTTTGAGAAATTGGAAGTGGGTCTTTGAGACTCTTTATTCTTGACCTTTGTAAAGATGAAATTAATCTTACCCAGTTGATGGAAACAAAATTTGGTAACAATTTCTATCTTTTTATGATGTCTAGCTAAAACTCCAATTTTTGGGGGTGTGATTATGTGATTATGGGTTGATTTAACTGTTGGGTATTGCTATTTGATAGTCTAAATGTTGTTTAAAAGTTATTTCATTCAGTAATTGTTGTTTAATCTAAAGGGTTGTAGTTGAAAATGCAACTCTACCTTCGTATTTTTGGCTTGCTCGAGAGAGAGGTTTTAAAATCAAGATTACTGATTTGATGGTTGATATGCTCAAATTACACCTCCCTAAAGAAGTATAAGCGATCGTTATCAAGTAAAGAACCCAACTTGTTGGTTGGGGTCGATCCCACGAGGAATATGGTTTAGACTTAAACTTAACTTACGATTATATTCGTTTAGTCAAAATATTTATGAGACAAGTACGTAAAGGAGGGGGGGGGGGTTTGTCTAACAAATAACTGATTGTAGTTTAGAGAACAAGTAAGCAAGATTCAAACTTCGGTTGTTATCAATGAGAGAGAGAAACTAGGGTGTATGTGTTCCCTATAAGCTCATAACGCAGTAATCCTAGTAATAGTAAACCTTTCCTAGTGTATCACATGCAAAGTGGTAAGTTATGTATCCCTAAGTCCTTTGTTCGGAAAATAGAGAATTTCACCCCGCACCGTTGTCTAGCTATGTGTGTATAATTTACTAACCCTTACCTTTACCTCATATTATACATCACATCAATGTATAGCTTAGTTTTCACCCTACCACCAATTGACATTAGACTATTAGATAGTATCACACTAAATCTATATTGATAATTCTTTTCTTATTAACTACCTCCTTGGTCCGGCAAGTAGCAACAAGGCAAGGTCTAACGTTGGCCACCGTTATAAGACTTCTAGACGAAAGAATTATCAATGCATGCAACAACACTATTCAAGAATTACTTAGTTACTATTCATACTTTGTTAAGCGCTCATGGTTCCCACAACCCTAGTTTTGGATTTAGTAACCCATGCTAGCAAGAACACAATTTATATTTTTAGAAGAAGAATTCATGAACTTACGTAATGTGTAGAAGAAACCCGTAATCTCCAATCGAAAATCAAAGCAAGAATCTTTATAAACCGAAATTAGCAAATCAAATTGCTAATGTTTGCAGGTTAATTCCGAAGAGCTAGAGTTAAACAATAGTGGCTAACCCCCAAAAATGAGGTTTACATACCCTATTTATAGAAAACATAGTCCCAAACAAAAAGGAAGCGAAATAAGGAAATAAATTGCTGGACGCGGCTTCAATCGATGAGACTGACCTACGGACCGTGGATCGACCTACGGTCCATAGGTCCCTTCCGTAGCCCAAGACTTAGAACTTTTTCCACAAAGGTTGGAACCTTCAACTTTTTGATGCAAACGAAGGACCTGCAGAATGGACGGTAGGTTGACCTACGGTCCGTGGGTCCCCTCTCGTGGTTCCACACTTAGAACTTCTCATGAGGTACTGGAACTCAGACTTTCTGATACAAATGACGGACATGCAGGACGGCCCATAGGTCGACCTACGGTCCGTCAATGGCCACCGTGGTTCCACACTTGGTCAAGACTTCCTTGATGCTCAATCTACGCCACCGACCTACGGAGTGTGACTGGACCTACGGTCCGTAGGTGACTCCTTCTGCAGAAATTCAGTTGTTGTCTCTCTCATCCTCGTCTAAGCATATTTCCTGCAAATATAACATAAAAACATCAATTCTAATACAAAATGTCCCTAGACACACACAACTCTTAAGTGAAATGTATTAAAAATACCGTAAACTCACAGTATATCAACACCCTCAACTTAAATTCATTGTTTGTCCTCAAGCGACGCACTAAGACTCTAAACGACGCTTGTGTAGATGCATACATTCAAGCTCAAGCAATCACATGGGTTTCTATCCCAACTCTCTTTTCTAGTGCAAATCGTTTTCTCTTAGACTCAAAAAGGTAACTCATGCGGATCAAAATATGACAAAGATCGACCAATAGACACACAACATACACTTTTTTCACAATCACAAAGGTACCAATCCTCCGATAATGTAACTAGTGCCCTCACTTCAAACGAAATCCTTTTCACACAGAAGATAAGAATTTAGAGTTTTAGGATTCATTCAACACTCACGCTCAGAAGTGACTTCAAGTATATTTAGTGTTTAATACCATAGGCTTGCCCTTATTTTCACTGATTAGACTCTCCAAACTAGTTGCTAGGATCAATATAGGACATTCTTAGCTTGTAACGTAGGCTCAGGGTCTAGTGTGGTACATTGGGTAATGTTTAGTGACTTTCTACCCTCCTTGACAGTACATTGTCTATTTACCTCTTCCTTGACCTATTTTTTGCACCTTTTCATTCCACATTCTTTCCGTTAACTCTTTTCAACATGGATGCGACTTTTGACTTTGTTACACTTCTTTTTTTTATTTTTCACTTTTATTTTTTTCCACACTTTCACTTATCACATTTTTGCCTTTTTCGCACAAAGTCACATCCTCTTGCTTTCTTTTTCTCTTTTCAACACTAAACTCTTTTCATACCTTTTTTTTCATTTTGTTTCCTCTTTCATAGCCACCCTCAACTTATGCATTTTGCATTAGTTGAGGTGCACATTGTCCGATGTCATACCAAGGCCAAGATCAAGGTCACTTTTGACTTAGTGGCTTTTGACCTAAGTCAAGGTGCACATGTTCAAGGAGGGACCGGGGCCAAGACAATATTTTAAGGGAAGGTGAGTTAGGTGAATCAAAAGAAATGATCAATTTTAGGCTCAAATATTTGGACCAAAAGGGAACAATGCTACCATTTGGTTAGATCATTTTAGGCTTAACTGGACTAATTTGAACAATGGCCTATGATCACTTCCCAACTTATAGCATAGATTATCCTAGCAGGACCAACGGGGCAAGTTCTAGATTGACACAAAACTGTCTGAACATTCAACTAACCTCACACACTTTTGGCACCTTGTTTCATTATCAAATTATCAGATTACCCAGTTCAAGTTTTTAGCTTAAATCATGAGGTCACATTGGTTCTTATCATGTCACATTTAGATCCAACACATTCAACTCATTAAGACTATAGATTTAGCACAATTCAACATTTTTGGACAGAGCTCATTTTTATCATGTTTTTCATGCCATCATGCTTTTGTTCTTTCTCATACTTCTACACATACAATCCTAACACATGCCGGTTCAACAGAAATTAAAATAGTCTCTTTGGGGAAAAGAACACAGGTAAGAAAACCCTAAGAGAGGATTATGATTTGGGTTACTTAGACTTCACCCTATCACTCACAATCCATTTACCTCATCCCAACAAAATAGAGTGAAATTGTTCCCAATGCACAAAAAGTAAAGAATAAAGGAACGGGTGAAGAAAACTTATGGCGCATAGCGCTGAAGATCTATCAACAAGCGGGTGGGTCCAGTTTCTCGGAGCCCGCTGGATCATCGATAGGGTCACCCTTAGTAGTGCCCGCATCAACTGTCTCAGTACCCTCATTAGTGCTAACATCTTCTCTCGTTGCACCATCAGTGGTGCTCACACTGCTAGAGGCACCAACACCAACCTCACTGGCCAGCTGCTGGCGCATCTCCTCATCAACTATAGAGGCCTCCGTGCTACTTCAAGCTCCTAGCGCTCCCTCTTGCTTTCTCTCCCGGCTTAGTTTCATCAGAAACCCGAATGGAGCAAGGGTGCTTCCCAGCATGACGGAAAGAACCAGGAGGTGGCATCTCATCCCCGAATAGAAAATCGAACACCGTATTATCAATCGGTGTTGTGGGGGCTGACTTAGGCTCGGTCTCTGGTGGAGCTAGGAGGGTGTCAAGATTAGCTTGGAGACTAGCTAACTCCTTCTAGAAAGCAGAGACATCTGTGGTGGGGGCTGGTCACTCTAAGACACGCAACTCAAAAGCATCAAGGCATTGGTGCACGACATGAACCTTTCGGTCCATCATCTGTTCCATCCGCTGCTCCACCCTAGTCGCAGACTTCTTAATCGACCACTTTATCCACGGCCTCATAAGCTGAAGCAGGCTAGCCATGCGAGCCTCCAACTTCTAGACTCGAGGTAAGGGCACGATAGCAGACCCTGAAGAGTGAGTGGCATTGGAGGCGCTAGGGGCCTAACTGGTGGCCAGAGAATGAGAAGTCGGGGTATCCTTAGTAGGGGCAGGATCCTCTGCCTTCATCTACTCTATATTTGCTACCAAGTCTGCTCCCAAAGGAGGCACCTCAACCTGTTTCTCTCTGCGTGGTGCCGCCACATTGGCCTCATCTCAAATCAGGCCTATATCTAGGGTCTTGGTCGCCTGGATCAATTTGTATAATGCCAAACCGGCACTACATAGTCCCTACACAACTGAAAAATGAGGAAAGGGAAGGGGTAAGTAGTTGTGGCCTTGAAGGCCCTCTTGTGAATCTCCACAATAATTATGCGGGAAAAATCCATCTCCAACACTACAACCAATATTGCAACCATAATCGCACGGACCCAAGTGAGTACATTATAAGCCTGCGTGGGAGACACCGGGTTCCGTACATTATAAGCCTGGGGTGCTGACCCATTCGACGCGCTCTCTGTCTGTAGCAATATGACGGGCCAACCAATGTAATAAACTCTCCCTCTACTCTGCATTCCTCTAGAATGCCCCGCTCCTCACTATGTCCCACCGATAATCAAACTATGTCGTATTGATAGCTAGACTATGGAACGGGTCGTAGAGGAATCTACGGATAGTTGCCTCTGATATGTCAACCGAGAAACAATGAACCAGTGTAGCCTTGAGTGGAGGCTGGGCAGCGGGCTTGGCCTGTTTATCAATTGAACCTCGGAGGGTGGCTGCGTAGGAAGCATAGAACTCCCTTACGATCTCCTCGCGATATGGCCCTATGCTATGGGCCATCCACTTGCACCGGTGTCTCTGGCATAGTGCATGAATGTCAGGCATAGTATGAAGGCACCCTGTGAGAGCCCGACGCTCCTCGGTAATCAATCGCTCCATCCTCTCTTTCTCATTTATCATCTGGGCATCCCTGTAAATTTTCCATTAATCACTTACACATAACCGGTTTGGCTCCTCAACAACTGCAGTAGGATTGGTGTTTGGTGGCACTAGAATGTTCCCCGCACTAGTAACCTCATCAGACGAGGCAGTCCTCCTATGTGAACTAGAGCCAGATGCGGAGCCGGAATCAGAGCCAGAGCCAATAGTGGACTCAGAGCTGGAAGAAGAACCAGCCGCTGAACCGATCGGTGTATCCCCCTCATCAGACTGGGGGTAGTGACCACGTCGAAAGTCACCTACCGTGATTAATTCCAGGTAGTGCGAGGTGTTGTAGGGGATGTCCTGATGGCAGGTGAAACATATGCGGGATCAGTCTCCGCATCAATGTCTTCATCATTTAGCCAAAAAGTCAGCGCCACGGATTTGGACTTGCCCTTTGGTGCCCATGTCGGTGCTTTCTTAGGGGCCATGGTACCTGTGGAGGCTTAGTTAGTACTAAATTAGACCAATGATACAGTCGATTTTTTTTTAGAAAAAAGAATGAACCAAAACGAAAAATACAAAACATTTCAGACAATAGCTTCAGTGGTCACCTACGGTGGGTACCTACGGTCTGTGCATCCCCTCCGTAGGTCATAGGTCCCAAAAAGTTGGTCTTTGATGGGAACCACAGATGTACAGAACGGTTTGTTGGTAGACCTACGGATCTTAGTCCACCTCTGTGGTTCCACACTTAGTGGATTCTTTATGTGCAACAGACCCACAGACCTGATCTAGTGTCTGTGGACGGGGTCTCGTGGGTCAGATCTATGCAAGGTATCCGACATGCCTCATTTTTACACCCTTTTTCAACAATTCAAATAATTACCCTAAGTCTAATCATGCATTTCAACATAATTTATGATAGTTTATCATCCCTAGGATTTTGATTACTCATTTTTCAACATTTATTGCATACAAAACTAGGAACCCTAAGTCAAAACTTCCATTTAGACTATTTACCCAAAGTTATTTGATTACAAAGACAACACAATCACATTCTATCGTCCCAAGGGTGTTTCTAACTATAGTTTATCATGCATTTCCATACAAAAAATAACCCAAGGTCAAGATCCACTTCATGACTTCACATATTGCACAATGAATACCGAAATTTAGAGTTAAGTTGAAATCATTTACCTTACAAGTAATGGAAGTGGGTGACTGTGTGATGCTAAAACTCCTTAGACCTTTTTGACACCGAACCCGGACCTTGAACTCATTTGTGATGGAGAATGGGAGTGATCAGATTTTTGGGAGAAGGAGGAATGGAAATTTGGGATAAGGGAAGATGATTATGAGAAGCGAGAGTGATTTGGGGGATTTATGAGGGAGTTATGGGATTTGAATGGGTTAGAAATGGTTGGGAGGGAATAGGGGATGTGGGGGATGAATTTAAAAATGAAGAGTTTTATTAGAAAGGGGTCCGGGTCGGGTCGGACAAACCCTAGGTTTGGACCCATGATACCCCGTTTACGGGTCGTGGGTCGACCTACGGACCGTAGGTAACTCTTACACTTATAAAACATTTGGACTTACCTGGGGGTCTACGGATACCATTCACGGTCCGTGGATTGACCCACGGACCGTCGATGGGGTCCGTAGACCTCTGTACAGACCTTTTTCTATAGATTTTGCTTTTCATCCCTGCACATATAGCAACTGTTAGGCCTTTCTTTTTACATTTTCTGGACACTTTTTAGACACGGACCCTATTCTATATCTAGCCAACACTAAAACAAAAATAAAATACCAGTTAAATATTACAGAAAATCAACTAATCAACAAAAAACTCCTAAATTGAAAGGAAAAACCTATAGTTGGCTAGATTGTATATCTTGGGTTGCCTCCCATGCAACACTTGATTTAACGTCGCGGCACGATGTAGGCCTCTTGATTACTCAGACTTCATCAAGATATTAGGCCTCAACCACCTCTTGCACATTCTCTTCTTTGCCCATGTAGACCTTGATCCTTTGCCCATTTACCTTAAACCTTGTTCCCTCATTGTTCTCGAGCTCGATCGCTCCATGTGGAAACACTTGAGTTTACTATGAATGGCCCGGTCCACTTGGACTTGAGCTTGCCAGGAAACAAGCACAACCTAGAGTTGAATAGAAGCACCAGATCTCCCACAACAAATTTGCGCTTTTCAATCTTTAGATCATGATATTTCTTCATCTTCTCCTTGTACAAGGCTGAACTTTCATAAGCTCTTAGGAGAAACTCATCAAGCTCATTCAAGTCACTTACTCTCTGATTCGATGCGGCGCCCCAACCCAAATTCAACCTTTTTAGCACCGATATATCCTTATGCTCTAGCTCTACTGGCAAATGGAAAGACTTCCCATATACAAGTTGGTAGGGGGGCATACTTATGGGAGTCTTGAATACGGTGCGATAGGCCCATAGAGCATCGTCAAACCTCCTAGACTTATTGGTTCTATTGGTATTCACAGTTTTAGCAAGGATTTGCTTGATTTCTCTGTTGGACACTTCAACTTGCCCACTAAACTGCGGATGGTAAGGAGTGACAGCATTGTGGTGGATGCCATATTTCTCAAGTAGCGCCTTGAACAACTTATTACAGAACTGGGAACCTCCATCGCTGATAATCGCCCTAGGTGTACCAAATCTGGAGAAGATATTTTTTTTCAGGAATGCAGTGACACTTTTACCTTCATTGTTTGAAAGCGCAGTTGCTTCCACCCATTTTCATACATAATCAACCACAACAAAAATATACTTCATCCCAGGTGAGCTCACAAATGGACCCATAAAAACAATGCCCCAAACATCAACCACCTCAATCACCAAAATTGGATTCATAGGTAGCTCTTACCTCTTTGAAATTTCTCCTTCTATTTGGCAATGATCACAAGATTTGGTGAAATGATGTGCATCTTGGTGGATGGTAGGCCAATAATACCGAGACTGCAAAATCTTATGTGCAGTCCGAATACCACTATGATGTCCACCAACAGGCGAAGAATTACACGCCTCTAGTATACTCATCATCTTAACCTCGTGCACACAACAACGAATAATCCCATCAGCACAAATACGAAACAAATAAGGCTCATCCTAAAAGAATTTAATCACATCATGCATAAACTTTTTCCTCTCATGAAAAGACAAATCCGATGGAACCAGATCACTTTCCAAGTAGCTAGCAAAGTCTGCTAACCACGTAATCAGATCATTAGAAGCCACAAATACATGTTCATCTGGAAAATCATCATTAATTTCAACCCCTCTCCTAGCTTGAGCATACCTTCTTCCTCTAATCTGGACAAGTGATCGGCAACTTGATTTTTTGTCTCCTTTCTGTCTTTCACCTCAAAGTCAAATTCTTGCAGAAACAATACCCATCTAATCAACCTCGATTTTGAATCCTTCTTAGCCATCAGATACCTCAATGTAGAATGGTCAGTATGCACTATGACCTTAGTACCAAGCAAGTATGATCGAAATTTCTCGAATGTGGAAACCACAGCAAGGAGTTCCTGTTCAGTCACTGTATAGTTCCTTTGAACCACATTTAGAGCTTTTTTGGCATAGTAAATAGGATGAAGAATCTTCTCTCACCTCCGTCCCAATACCACATCAAGCGCCACTCCCCTCGCATCACACATTACCTCAAATGGTTGCCCCCAATTCGGTGAAATAATTATGGGTGTGGAAACTAGCTTTTCCTTCAACTCTCCAAATGCTCTCGGACAAGCATCATCAAAATCAAACTTACACTCCTTTTCGAGAAATTTGCACAATGGGTGTGCAATTTTGGAGAAGTCTTTGATAAACCTCCTATAAAAGCCTGCATGACCAAGAAAACTTCTAACACCTTTAACAAAGATAGGTGGTGGAAGATTTTATATTACCTCGACGTTCACTCTATCAACCACAATACCCTTCTCAGAAATCTGATGACCTAGAATGATCCCCTCTTTCACCATGAAGTGTCACTTTTCCCAATTGAGCAAAAGATTGCACTCTTCACACCGTTTTAGTACCTCGGCCAAATGATCTAAGCAACCACCAAAAGAGTCACCTACCAGAGAGAAATCATCCATAAATACCTCAATAATGTCCTCCACAATATCTAAAAAGATTGACATCGTGCAACGCTGGAAGGTCGCTGGAGCATTACACAACCCGAATGGCATCTGTTTTAAGATGAAAGTCCCATAAGGGAAAGTGAATGTTGTCTTCTCTTGGTCTTCCAGATCTATGGAGATCTGATTGTAGCCCGAATAACCATCAAGAAAACAATACCAACCCTTACCAGCAAGGCGGTCCAACATCTGATCTATGAACGGCATAGAGAAGTGGTCCTTTTCTTTCCAAGCATTCAATTTCCGGTAGTCCATGCAAACTCTCCATCCAGTCACGGGCCGCATTGGAACAAGCTCATTTTTCGCATTAGGAACCACAGTAATACCACCTTTCTTGGGCACACACTGAACAGGACAAACCCAATTACTATCTACAAATGGGATAGATAACTCCAGCATCCAACCACTTGATGATTTCCTTTTTCACTACCTCTTGCATAGGCGGATTTAGTCTCATTTGGTGCTCAATACTAGGCTTGTGATCCGGCATGACTTGGATTTTATGAGAACAAATGCCAGGAGGAATCCCAATAATGTCTGTAATCGTCCACCCAATATCCCTCTTGAAGCTCTTCAACACAGAAACCAAAGCCTCAACTTGTTCCACATTCAAATCTGCCGCACCGATGACCGGTAAAGTACCAACTCTCCCCAAGAATAAATACCTCAAATGTGATGGTAGAGCCTTAAGCTCCAATTTCAGAGCCTCTTAAACAGACAATTTTGCGGGTGGAGAGTCGTGATTCCTCATATCTAACTCAAGCTTCTTTGGTTTGGAATGGAATTCAAACCTATGAAGTGTGGTGACCAATTCATCATAGTCTTCAATACCATCACCCTCAAAATTCATCATAACCGCTGCCAATGCATCAACACCAAATTGTTCTTCAATAGACACCTCAGAAACTCGCTCCACCATATGATTCACTACTGATACCGACTTGATCTCACTACTCTGCTTCATAGACCTATAGATATTTAAAGTTACTTCTTCATTGTTCAATCGGAACTTCATCTGCCCCTTTTCCATATCGACCAAAGCGCGCCCAGTAGCAAGGAGTGGTCTCCCTAAATTGATGGGAACTTCAAAACCAACCTCAAAGTCAAGTATCACAAAATCCACTGAAAAAATAAACGACTCTACTTTCACAAGCACATCTTGGAGAACACCAATGGGATTTTTCACAGTTCTGTCGGCCATGAGTAGTCGCATAGCAGTCTGTTTTGGAGTCCCTAAACTCAACTTCTTCTAAATGGACAATGGCATCAGATTAATACTTGCACCGAAATCACATAACTCCTTAGCAAAATGCAACAGCCCGATGGTACATGGAATAGTGAAGGCACCAGGATCCTCCATCTTTTGCACAAGTGACCAATAGTACTACAATGTTGCAATCTGTCATCATCTTCAAAACTGACGGCCCTCTTCTTAGTCACCAAATCTTTCATGAACTTTGCATACCCAGACATTTGATCCAAAGCTTCTATCAACGGAACATTGATCGAAAGCTGTTTTAACATAGCGATAAACCTTGGGTACTTTCCTTCCTCGTTCTTCTTTACCAACCTCTGTGGGAATGGAGGTGGAGGTCTAGACATGGGGACAACTTTTTGGATTATCTTCGCTTCCTTCTCTGTAGCAACCTTGGACTCTCCAGTAACCTCAATCTCATCATCCTCTTTCTAGACCACAATTTCAACTTCAGACGGCATAGGTAGATCAATGGTCTGCTTACCCCCTTGAGTAGTGACTACCATACAAGAACAGAGAAATAAGGATAGTTAATAGGGTGATCAAATATGAGAACATTAGTAGGTGTACCATCTGGTAAGTGACATCTACTGGAACTACAAGAAGCAACATGTTTAGGATTGTCAATGAGGTCCAATCTACATGCCATGAAATTTGTTTCTCTTGAAGGCTCCAACCCTTTGTTTTGAAACTAGGGTCATCGCTCACATTGTGGCTACAACTCTCCTACCTCGTGCAAGGTCTCTTTTCTTTCTTACTTAGCATGATACTCTCCTTACCTTCTACCTTATATGCAAGAATAAACTTATGCTTTCCTCTTTCATGCTTAACTATATGATTGAAGTTGCTTTTGATCCTCTCAAATTGCATTATGGCATGGTCATATCACATATTCTTGATACAAATAATATAAATTTAGTTGAAATCCCTCCCCTTCCTGTCAAATAGTGTTATAACTCTAAGGCTTTCGTCAGTATGGGGTACATCCGCACTAAGGATTCCTGGGTTCTCAAGCATGTGCTTGGCCTTAATATTAATATTCTTGCCATGTTTGCTGCCATGGATGAAAAACACGAGTCTTTCAAGGACATTCTTATTGTCACCCAATTTCAGATGTAGAAGTTTGAAGAAGCCACTTAGTTATATTAGTAAAAGTTGTGGTTTATTTAAACTTACAGATTCGTAAGGCAGTTGTGTTTAATTACCTTTTGATGGAAGACTGGTGTGATGCAAGAACTTTTGAATGCTTCACCATGAATTTGAACTGACAATTGTTAAGTTATTCTCATTCTAAGGAGATGATTGTATTTCCTCTCCTCAGAATTCTTCTTCTATTACACCTCAGTTTTAAGATTATCTCGAGTTGTCTTGCAGTGAGAATTCACATGTATCAACTTTATTTAAGATTTCAAGTAAGCTTACTAATAATGATCATTGGTTTCATGACTAAAACTAGATATATCAAAGTTAAAGTCATGCATTAGTTCTGATGGAGAATGAATGGCATATAGGTATATACTTGACATGCATGGAATCAGAAGGATATGTTCTCGTTATATTATCAGTGCAAGTTATTAATTAGTAATCTTTAACCTTCAGTTACCAATGATATTTGGCAAGAAAGTTTAACCTGAGATCAACATGGCGATCAAGGTTTGTCTAATATCACCAACTTTGGAAGAAAGGATGGGAGACGAATAAGTCAGTTCTAGGAAGAAATCCAGTGAGAAATGATTCCCAGTCTTCATATATATTCAAATGGCCAAAGGTTATAATCTAGTTTGTGGATTTGAAATCTTGTGTTTTTATCTTTACATGTGTACTTTGTATTTTATTTGAGGCAACCCTGATGAACAAAATTATCTCAGATTGCAAAATACTACATATTTTTCTAGGATAAGTGAATATATGACTTGTAACCTTGAAGTCCAATGCCTATAAGTTCATTGCAGATTGCCCCCAATATTAATGCTTGAAAATCAATTTGAGCATATATATAAGTATTATGGCCTTCTACCAAGTTATAGCGGTGGGGGTAGTACTTGTAAAGTGAAACCCTAAACCCATAGCTCATAAAGTAGTGTGTTGTTCAACTTCTCTCTCGTTTATCTAGTTAGCATGCAACCTAGCTATGTAAGGACTAAAAAATATTTGATTGAGGTCCCGATTATTTCTAATTGCGGAAAGTCTGAATTTGTATTATTTATATTACAATTTATTAAGTGTTGTTCTCTTTTATATAATCCCTAGTTTGTTTTTAATAGGTATGAATTGTTTAATATTGTATGGAATTTATCATTAAATAAGTACTCACTTATATATATATATATATACTAGTCATGGACACGTGCGTTGCACGTGTGAGCCATGTTAAGTTGTATCATTCTCTCTGGAGAGACATTTGTAAAGCAATGTTGTCATGAGTTGGTGCATTATTATTGATGTAGTAGAAATGTACATTAGGTTAATTAGTCTTTTGATGAGTGCATGAGCTATTATTGATCTCGTATAGGGAAAAAGATTTAATTTATGCATTTAATAATAAGTAGGAACGACAACATGAAGTTAATATGAAGCTTCAAAACTGAAGCATGAAAGTACTGTAAATTATGAATAATAATAATTTTAAAACATTAGAATGCAATACAATATGAAGAAATAAGAAATTTAAACAGTAAACCATAAAGAAACAATAAAAGAGATAATATAATAAAGTATGGAGTGCTTGTCTTCTTCTTCTTGCTCATGTTTTTAGTGTGGACAATGTTGTGTCAAATGTCACTATCTATGTGAGAGGATTGAGGTACTCAAAGAACTATTATGAATATGACATTAACGCATTGAAGAGTATGGGTCGATGAAGAATCCATTATGTTTGCATAGTTGTGTCTGTGTTCTAAACCTGAGATTTGAAGCAATGTGATGTTGTTAGGACTCTAGGATTTGTAAAGAGTTAATTATATATGTTACAATAGCCATATATGTATATGGGGTTATCATACCTAAAACTTCCTGATAGATGATGTTCTTCGTTTATGTCCCATTTTGACATTTGGGTTGCTCTGTTAGGACAAGTACTTTTGTTGTGGACATAGATATCCCTCTTGAGAGTGCCACGTACAATTGACCATATGAGAAAACATGTTGTGAAAAATACAAACCAACCTTTTGAATTGTTTGACCTTGCACTTTATTTATATTCATTGCAAAGCAAAGGCGTACTGGAAATTACTTTCGAATGAATTTAAATGGATATCCTTCATTTTCTGGTGGTGATAGTTGAATTCTGGGAAGAAACACATGCTTCGTTGCAGAATGACCACTTGATATTTCGGCATTTTGGGCATTTTGGGCAAAGCCTCGGCATATCATTCGGGTGCCATTGCATAAGCCCTTTGAAGGGTTTAAATTCCTTAGCAACATGATAGGTACATTTTCCTTTAATTCTAACCTGCATTTAATAAGATATGTCAAAACATATCCATATTGATATTTGTTACCGCCTCTTCATGATTGTAATTTGTAATGTATTATCTTCAATACCTATGTGGCGGGAGACCATTTGGTGTTAAAGTATTTAGATATTCTTCTTGGTAATAGTTGTTGGTGTCATATTTTGCTGAGTCAAAGCTATTGAATGTCTTGATTTCACCTAGGAACATGGATATTAACTTGTCATTAAGTTTATCCAGTTGGTCATTTCTTCTTGCTAAAATAGATCTTTCAGTGATATATTTTTCCCTAGCAGCATTTTCTTGTAGGTTTGGAAATATCTCTTTTATTATGGATTATTCTGGAATTCCATCCCTAGAATGCTTGACAGTCAACTGTTTAGGAAGAAGGACTAAAATGTCTCTTATTGTTGGTTCATCTTCGTTACCCACGCGAAGTAAGAACTCACTGAATGTTGGATCTGTTCTTGCTCTCATATTTCTTGTAAATTGAATGTTCTCTATCAAAGGCCAGAGATATGATTTCACCAAGCTTGCATTTTCAATTTCTTTTCTGGTTGATTTTGGAACTACTGGTAACACCTGCCGAAATCTCCTCCAAAAACTATGACTTTTCCACCAAATGGTTTATCGATGTCCATTATGTCTTTAAAGCTCCTGTCGATTGTTTCTATTGTTTGTTGTTTGGCCATTGGCGCTTCATCCCATATAATCATTTTTTTCTTTTCTAATCAATTTGGCAGCACAACTTTGCTTTGACATGTTTGTCATAGTTGACTCATTTGTTTGAAGGGGGATCTCAAACCTCGAGAGTGATATACCTCCTCCCGGTAAGATTGAAGCTGCTACGCCGCTGGTTGATGTTGCCAAAGATATAATACTTATTGATCTAACATTGGCAAGCAATGCACAGTATAGGTATGTTTTCCCAGTTCCCCCAGGTCCATCCACAAAGAATATTCTAGCTATTCCAGTATCGATTGTTTGCAATATTTTCGTAAAAGCATGCTCTTGTTCTGGATTTAATTGTGACTGTGCATTAAAATCTTCTGTAGGTATCTGCACACACATTTCTTAATTTATTTCTCTACATTCTGATGGACCAACTATGCTCTTGCCCATACTATGCAAACAGTTATTAATACTATTTAGGGAAGACTGTAGTATACTATTGTGTGAGTTTACATGTAGCCTATTGAAGTCCTCAGACATATCCTCATAATAAGTATCCCAGAGTTTTCTAATATTTGTTGGGTTACAATGAACCAAAATTGTAGCAAACAACTTCGGAGAGCTGATGGCATTTTGAAGTTAACAGCCTCTCCTAAACATTCTGATATGCTCTTGTCGGACTCGAGTAACCCTCTTTCTTTGGACGCTTCTTTGAAGGTCTGACATTGCTTGTCGTTCATTGTGAGTAAGTCATTGAATGACAATGGTCCTCCTACATGTTTTAGTAATAACCACTCATAATACCTTTCCCCTTATTGAGGATTAGCTGTACAATTTAATCAATATTTACTAATAAGTTTAACAATTATTGATGTGTATGAAGTTAAAAGTTTACTACATCTGCCTTACCAATTGCAATGCGACCAATTACAGATCTTGTTTTCCTTTTTGTCCAAGTCTTTAACTTGGGATTCCAAACATAATACTTTGGGAATTCTCTATAAAGGTATGCTTGAGCTTCCATGTCAATTGAGCACATTTTAAAATACTCGGTCAACATTGTCTGCTTGACAACATCCCAGGCGATGATATTTTGTTAATTTTGGTTTTTCCAGTAAAACACATTGAGCTCGTTTAGAGTTAGTACTTGTATTTTGACCATTATATTTATTTTTTAAAGAACTTGTGTATTATTATGCATTAATATATGTACCTGATTGTTTTCCTGGCAGATGTAGTTGAAGGTTGATGACTGCAGGTTGCAAGTTGAATTCATATATTCTCCATAGTGCTTCGGGCGTTGAGACCTACCGCGCATCTTGGAATGTTTGTATTTCATCAATAACATTTTCACCATCATCAGACTAAACATAAACGGCACACCGATCATGACCTTTATATATATATATATACTTGTATAGATACTTTATTGCTTTGACTCCTGAGCAGACCTCAACATTAATGTGACAATTGTATCTTGTAAGCAGAAAAGGGCTATAAGGTACCACCCATTGATTAGTCATATTCATTCCATGAACAATATCTATCCTTCCATCCATTCTTGTTTTATAAATTTGATATCCATCCTTTGCTTGAATTGATTTATTGTTGTATGGCCTAGGATAATGATATTTACACTGTCCATTTTGGATGCATGTGTTTGTTTCCACATGGACCATGCATCATATGCCTGAGCACTAATTTATGCAAGATGGGATACTCATATTTATCTGGAATCTCTGGTGAGATAAACCTAGTACTGATCTCCTGATTTTATCTTGTGCCCTTCTTTTAATATGAGAAGGATATGTATGTGTGTTTCTTTCTTAAAAACTTGGACTTTTAGATCCTGCAACTTAGCTCTGAATACTCTAGTCACCAAGTCAGGTCTATCTTGCGGAGTCTGTCTGGGCACAGTTCTCGTTGGATCTCAATCCATTTAGGATTACACATCATTGTTATAAACAGATCTGGCTTTCCAAAATGTTGTACCAAAGCCATTGCATCCATATATCAATTTTCATATCTCATGGCCCCCTAATAAAAGATGATGGAAGTAGTATTCTTTGCCCAATTCTATCTCCCCTTTATTCTCTCGCACTGACACTATCAACGATACCTTGATAAACCTCTCTTCTAAAATTCGATTGTTCCTTTCTCAAATATTCTACCCTTGTTGTTTCCAATTTTATGTACATGTCAACCACAAACTATTGTAGTAATCTTCCACATAGAACTAATACTGACCTCTCTGTTTCTCGTAGTTGTAGCTTATAAAAATAGTACTTTCTGCAAGAAACATTTCACTTTATCTCGCGGCGGACATCTACAAGTGTTATAAATCATATTAATATTATTTTTATTTTATGTTAGTTATCATATTGGTATAATAGAAAAGTGTATTGTATGATAATTGTATTTTGTACGTTGTTGGTAGTAGTATTTTGATACATTTAAAAATAGCGTACATAATATTTAACGTGAGGGAAAGTATTGTGATAGCCTTTTTTAAATGGATTTGAAAATGTGACATTTCTGGGTTTTTATTAGATCTGGTAAGTGTAATACATCATATAGCTAGAAACGGAAGTAATGTAAGCATATAGTATTCACATAAGTTAGGGTATAGTAAAACTGTAAAGATCAGGAGGGGAGGTAATTAATATTTGGTGGTATTTCAGTAAATTTTAGTTAATCTTATTTGTCATGACACAACTCTTAATCCTAATACGTTGTCAGTACCAACCTTTATTGGTAAAAAGCTTTTATGAGTTGTCATCATTATCATGTATTGTGTATGTGATTTTTTATCAGTATCTAACTTGTGAAGAATGTGACTAAAATTTTACTATAAAAGGGCAGAAGGTGATATATGTTACCTTGATCCTCGTTGGCTAATATTGCATCAGCTGATATGAATGTTGGAATATCATTGGTTAGAGTTGGGGAGTGACCACTTCTTCTGTGAGGTTGTCTTTTGTTCTGTTTTCTTATTCCTTGATGCCATCCGCCTTCCCCTCTTGGGAATAGCAAAGGATATTGAAGAGGGTCATAATAGTCAAAATAGTGTTTTACTCTATGTTTGTACCCTGAATGCTCATGAACAATTATTTCTCGGTCAAACGGTATATTTAGATTGTTTCCATCTATCAAAATTGCTGCTACTTGATTTTTTGAGGATGTGTTGTACACTCGTTGATCCAACCTTGGTTTGATCTGCTGCAATTATTTTTTGAACCTCATGTATCTCCATAGCTATCACATTCATGTTTGTCTCAACCTTTGGAAAGTTACGATCAATCTTCACAAGGATACTTAATTCTTTCCCCTTACTCAATACCAACTTGCGATAGTATTCTGATTCTTCTTTCTGTGGAATAGGAAACCTTATATATTAGTATTTCAGTTAAAATAGGTTAACGTTATTTATATAGGCTAATATTTTATAGAGTAAGTGATTTACCTTTTTCAGATGTAGAGAGAACATAGGATTTTACGTCACAACCAAAATAGTATTTTGCAACATCAAACAATGTAAACCTTAGAAATTGATCCTCAATAGTGACATCAATCTTTGACCGATATCTAAAACAAATTGGAAGATTTAATCAATATGACGCTAACTATTTGATAACGATATAGTAAACTTATTTCAATATTTAGTCATTAATTTTTCATGTATTTGGTGGAGTAAGTAATATTTGTTGATAGTCGTTTGTGTAGTTTACCTCTCCTCATAATCAATATCTTCAGTCCTACAGTAGGTACAAGTTGCACTATTTTTTATAACAGTAACTCGCCTGTAGCATTTCTTGTAAGCATGATACCATGGGTCGGTGTTATTGTCAATGCTAGAAAATCGTAGAATTGAACTTATAGTACATGTACTATACGTAAATTAGGTAAATCACTTAATTACATTTGAAACATATAATTTGAGTACACGTTGGGTGTTGTATAGGAAAGTACCTTCACAATGGCAAGTGAACCGTTTAAAATATTAGTAATTTTCACTTGGCGGGCTGTTTGCATTAGTCTGCTTGGCATTAGACTTAAGTCAATCTTTTGTGACTTCATGTTGTCATTCCTGGAATTTTAAAGTAATGAAAAAAAAAACATTAATGACGTAGCATGTGGGTAGCCTCTGAATAAGTGCGATGAAACATGTATTACTTACCATTCTTGGAGATTGTTGGCTTTTTCAGATTGTGGATTGATTAGCAAACTACTAATAGGAGTCGTGTTAAGGACAAAATCCCCTATTTTGGCAGGAGTAATTAATTCAATGATACTTTTATGTAATTTGAAACTTGACTCAAATATATCAATTGAGGAGATTTAAACCTTGGTAAATGGATGATTTTACATCACAAAAGGCAAGCACTGGTTTGTCACTTTCAAGGCTCTGTAACATTTGTCCTTCGATTTCAGTGAAGTCTCCCCATAAAGTCATGACTTTCCGATCATACTTATATATCTAACAAAGAATATTTTTATGATAAATGTTTATTAATGAGAAATATTTATATGAAGGATGCATATGAAGTATATGTTACCTTTAGTTTGTAACGATTACTTTCCGTCTTAAGCTTTGTCCTTCTCCAGTTAGTGCTTTTACTTTGAGTAAAATACACACCACATCTAAACAAAAAAATGTGTTACAAAATATAGATTTTCTTTATGTGTGTAACACACAACAAACATTTAGTGAAATTTACCGAACAAACTCCCATTAGTTATTTTTTCAGCTTCATCGAATGAAATAAATCCATTCGAAAATTGTTCAGTCTTAAATTGACTTTTGTCCTAAACGACCTCTATGTTGTTCATGAATGCTAGTTCGAGGTCCTTATGCACATATAAGATGTTTTGTTTAGCTCCATTTAGTTTTCCATTTATAATGTGCTAACTTTGATTAAGTTCAAATGACTTGTTCCATGCATGAACATCTTTGTTGAAAAGAGTCGTTTGTATTTTTGTACCGTATGGTAAGGACCATAATCATTAGAATCGCAAAAGAAGTCAACAAATAAGTAATGAATATAATAAAATATTAAAATAGAGTTGCCTCTTTGTCGACTGATATCAATTGCCAACGAATACCCTCACCATTTGCATTTTTATACACTTTTGTTAAGCTCTGTCGAATGACTAAGACTTTAATCACCCATTTTGTTGCATATTTCTTCAACTTGATAATTGGTAGGCACTGGTTCTCGAGCTCTTCCAGACTTGTCATTGTATGGTTGTAGTAGCTAGGGTGTACTAATACAATATATATTTGTGACGTAAATGCAATTTATTTTTATATAATTAGTGTTCTTTTGGTCTAACAATAAAAATACTCAAAAATATAATATTCACCAAACATATACTAATTCTTCTTTTTTAATTTTAAAAGCGAGCAACTTCAACTAACAATAGTATAAATATCACGTTAATTGAAGTAATTTAATCCAATGTGGAGAAATGTTACCAATTTTGGTGTTGCCGAAGGCAAGAAACCTGTTAAAAGTATTAGAACATGAAGAAATAGTAAACGTAATTTCAAATAGAACTAAATCAAAAGAAATGTAACAAATTATTATAACGGAAGTATTGCTAACGTATCGACTTCAAAATGGAAAAGTCTTTGGCGTACAATCTGTTGACATGTTATGGCAGTAGCTTTATTTTGTAACAGATTAACTGGACGCAAATGCTATATTTTCTACTACAGCATATATCAACAGCAGTATAGCTAATAGTAGTTTATTTAATTAGACATTTGGAGATTATGTATTTCTTAATGTAAGGTATAGATTTGTTGTGTTAAAATAATATCTTTTTGGAATTCTGTATGTTTCTATCTTTTTAAATTATTGTTGGTGATGTTTAGATATGTTGTAGCCAACAGCCGGCAGTGTAGAATTGTTTAATTTGTTTGCTCTAAAATAGGTTACATTAGGCTCTAGTCTCTTTCTCCTAATAGTTATATTGTTGCCGACCCATTCATTATGTGCTACAGGCCTCACTGCCTAAGAGTTGAAATTAGTAAAATGACATCTTTTGGTAGTTATTCCTACTACAATTCTACAAGTTTCAACATCACTAGCTGGCTTATCATTCTTGCTGGATTAAAAAAAAAAAGCAAACCTAAACATACCCCAATTAGTAAATCTTAAGTTCACCAAGAAAATTACAAAAAATGAATTACAGGATTATGTGTTCTTTGAATACCATCTTCCACAATCATTGTAGTATCTTAGATTTTTTTTTTATGACAAGCGAAACCCGCAACCGCTACCCTTTGGTTGCACACAAACAGGGTAAAACTTTCTTAATGTAAGGTATAGAATTGTTGTGCTAAAATAATCTGATCATTTTCTTCTTGAATTAGGATTTTTGCCAGACTCGAAGAGAACATGCCATGTATAATATGACTTGTTATGTCTGTCTCTGCTAGGGATGTTGGTATCCCTTGACTTTATCCCACTTCATTGATCACTACGATTCACCTTTGGACGAGCCTCTAAGAAACAATTGACAAGTGCAACCAATACTTTAATTGAGTATTCATGCAGCCGTTTCTGTTTCTTAAGTATATGACGCTTAAAAATTGTTACCTGCAATAGCGTACGCTATCACTAAACTTCAAAGTAATGCAGGCTAGAAGGATAAGTTCTTATAATTTGATTGTTTGTGACCACCAGAAGCAACACTGTTACTGTCGGGTTTTGGAACTGTTGGTAAATGTTTGAGCGTATCATAGTGAACGGAAGATGGTTTACATTAATCCTCACTCAGTTGCGGTGGAATAGCAGCACTCAGTTGAGCAGCGAAAATGATATATGTGGGCAAAGTACTTGAACCGTGACATTGTTGAAGAGTATGGTTGAAGACTTGACAGAAGCTGTTGATGACAATTACCATCCATATGAAACATGGTTGTGGTCATTAACGGGAGAGATATATTGGCAAGGGATATATGAAAGGGAGAGAGAAGAGATACAGGCAAAAAAATGGACAAGAAGAGAAAGATAAGAAAGAAACTACAGGATAGAATGAAACACGGATAAAAACAAAAGTCAGACTCGAAGAGAACATGCCAGGTATATAATGATTTGCTCTTTCTGACTCTGTTAGGAATTTTGGTCTCCCTTGACTTTATCCCACTTCATTGATCACTACGTCACACCTTTGGACGAGCCTCTATGAAACAATTGAAAAGTGCAACCAATACTTTAATTGAGTATTCATGCAGCCATTTCTGTTTCTCAAGTATATGACGCTGAATAAGTGTTACCTGCAATAGCGTACGGTATGACTACATATCCTGACACATCTAGTGGACGGGATGTTAATCTTTTCAAATACATTCTATATAGGTCTTTGAAAGGAAAGAGGTTCTTGATCTTAATGGATGATCTGCGGGATACTGAAGTATGTGTTGGTTTGAGTAAGTTGTTTCCAGACGATAGAAATGGAAGTAGAATTCTCCTCACCACTCAATCATATCAAATAGCTTCATATGCTTCGCATGGCACTAAAATACATAGTCTTCGATTTCTTACACAAGACAATTGACAACTACAACCAATATATATTTTAATTGAGGTGATCTTACATCCAAGGTGTTTAGCAAATTTAAAGTCAATGAAAATATAGAATGATGTCTGAAATTAGAGTTGACACAGGTTGGTCTTGATTTGAGAGTTTGTTTAATAGTAAAATACTATGGTAGCAGTAAGAAAACAACACGTCAACCTACTTTCATATAAGACGATCTAAAAGCTATCAAGTAAAAGCGATCGTAATGTGCTAGGAAACTAAGGGTGTAAATATATTTCCGATAACATCAAAACAGAGCGAAACCCTCGCCTATTGTCCACTACATCCAAGTAAAACACCTACAGTGTTTAAAAACCATAAAACAACATTTAACGGAAGCTAATGATAAAAACAAAAAAAAAAAATAGTCGAGAAGATTAAAACGAGCTGAAGACTGTATAAACTCTAATATATGTTTTCCATCACAGGATTTTCATCTCATCCTAGTTAAAACTTTCTACTTGAGCACTATGCACACTTTCACTAAAACGACAAAACAACAATGCATAGATAACAACATAACAGAGAAGAATTCGTGGCATCATTGCCCAAGAAACTATTGATGAACTGCGAGCTTGGGATGGCTCAGCATGGTGATAGAAAACAATACATGGAACTAGACCAGATCCTTCTGTTCAGAACAAAAACAGAGCAGCCAAAAAATGTACCTGATAACGATGTATTTGATTGAGGCACAGAAAAGAGAAACAGATTAATGGACAATAACATGTTGTTGGAGACATTTATATAGATGAGTGAAGTATCTGAAAAGGTTTAGGAAGAGCGGATAGTTAAAGTAATGGAACTTGAGAACTGGAGAAGGGAGGGCTCTTACACTGATCGAGGGCAACTGGAGGTTGAGCAACAACTATATGTTTGTGGAGAATTTAATTAGGGCTGACAGGAAATATAATTATTAATAATTTAATATTTAACTAATATTTTTAATAAATTAATATTTAACTAATATTGTAGGGTCAAAATGGTAAATCAACTTTTCCTACTTATAATAATATATGATATATATTGACTTTTTATCATTACTCTATCCATTATTAACACACAACCACTTTCATCAACTTTTGAGGCACTATCCTGCTCGCATAACCAGCCACCACGAGCATCGACAACCACTGCATACATAGGGGTAGAAAATGGATATCTTGGACTAAAGTTGGGCGGGTTTATATGATCTGAAACAATAGATGGGTCAATGCTCAACCTAGTCTAAATCAATCTTGGGCTAAGATAGGCTGGGTCAAGTTGGGCCGAATGATATGTCATAACCCAACCCATCCACTTTGACTCAACTTTTATTATTTCGTTTTATACATATCAACAAATTTTCGTTCCCAAATATCCTAAAAATCTTCATAAAGAATTAAGTATCAGTCCCTCCATCCCAATTTATATGATCTAGTGTGATTAGACACAAATTTTAAGAAAGAAAAAAGGACTTTTAAAACTTGTGGTCTAAAATAAATCATAAATATTTTTGTGGCTATAAATTATCTTATTAGGGGTAAAATGAATAATTTAAAATTAAATTGTTACTAAACACATGAATATTTTTTTAGACGGTCCATAAAAGAAAGTATGTCATATAAATTGGGAAAAAAGTCGTACATATAATATGATTTTATAAATTTATTTACTTGTACAACCACATTTTTTTTAAAAATACTAATTTTAACTAAATTATCATAACATATATTTGACATATATATATAACAACAAAAGTATATAAATGAAAACAGTGGGTCGAGTTTTGGATGGAGATATGGTACGGTCTCGAGTCTGTATTAGGGTCGGTTCTAAGATCATCGCTTGAGTAGGGGTTGGTTCGAGTTTTAAGATGGGGTCAGGTCTCGATTCGAGGTTTTGAGATCATAGCCATCTTGTGTGTATCTTGGTCATGAAGGCCAATGCATAGAAGGCGTGAGATAACAACCCTCTCTTATGGAAGTGGTAGAAAGATACATCACATGCGTAGTTTATACATTACAGATAAAAATAGTGAGACTTTACCTCACAAAAATATAGTCATTGTTTAAAAAATAATTTTTAAAAAATCATAAATATATCTATTAATGATACGAAATAGACTATATGAACTCATTTGTCATTGATGGAATTTGCCTATAATAATAGCTATCACTCGAGTATTGGTATGGCACCCTTTGAGGTGTATATCTCATATAGGTTGGTTTGAAGTGGGTGACGTTGCTTTGTTAGGTCCTGAGCTAGTTTATGAAGCTATTAAGAAAGCCCGGCTTATTCAAGAAAGGTTAAAACTGGCTCAAAGTCGGCAAAAGTCTTATGCCAATGTTGGAAGGAGGGATCTTGAATTTGAGGTTCATGATAGGTTTTATTTAAAAATTTTACCTATGAAGGGTGTTGTGAGGTTTGGGAAGAAAGGGAAGCTTAGTCCCCATTTTGTAGGCCCGTATGAGGTTTTGAGGCGTGCTGGCAAGGTTGCATATGGGCTAGATTTTCCAAATGAGTTGGCATCTATGCATCCGGTTTTCGATGTCTCTATGTTGAATAAATGTGTTGGGGATCCAACATCCATAGTTTCCTTAGAGGGTTTTGAGGTTAAAGAGAATCTTGCTTATGACAAAGTACCGGTTGAGATCTTAGACCGGCAAGTCAAAAAATTGAGAAACAAGGAAGTTGCCTCTGTGAAGGTTCGATGAAGGAATCATTTAGTTGAGGGTGCTACTTGGGAGGCCGAGGCCGATATGAAGTCCCGACATCCTCATCTCTTTCCTTTTACTCCTACTCTAGCTTGAGGTAATGAGTTCCTATTGGGTTGTTTTATTTGTTGGGAGTCATGTATGATTTATGTGTTTCCATGATTTCCTTATGATTATGCATGTTTATGTAAAAACTTATGTTTCGAAAGAAATGCCTTATATGACTTACTTTCCTCATGTTATTGTGCATTGAGTATGAGTTGCCTATAGACTTCATGAGATGATTGCTGAGAATACATTTGTTATGCTCTTTGCAAATGAGTGGCATAAAGGCTCCATGGGATTGTGTTGAGCATGCTTTTAGTTTGGAGAAGGAAGTTCCTCCTTAGACATGAGAAATTTTTAAGTTCATGCATATTTGGTTGCTAGATGTAGTTCCTACTTCCTTTTGATGCATTTGAGTATGATGAGTTTGGAGTTGATGTTTTCTCCTTATTTATGTGTATTGCATGCACAGTGGGCTGATAGAGTTAGTTCACCCCTCTTTTGATGTTTTATGAACATCCTAGTCTGGAGTCGATAATTCCTCCTTGGTTGATTGCATGGCATCGTAGGTTGGGTTGTTAGTTCGTCTCTTACTCTTTCAGAACCAATTTAAATCTCATTCGAGGACGAATGGTCCCAAGGGGGAGATATTGTAACACCCCGTAGCCTAAAGAGGGAAAACTAGCCAAATTTTCAGAACTTCTAGGTGCCACTCACGAGGGCTAACCACGCCCCGTGGTCAGGCCTAGGCTCCATGGGTCAACCTCATGGATGAGCACCCAGGGACGCAGTAGGAGGCAATGGACCACGGTTGAGGACCCATTCCCCGTGGATGGGTCCACGGCCCGTGGTTTGCGCTCCGTAGATCCATGGTTTGAAAATCAAGTCCCACACCATTGTAACGACTCGGAAAATGATAGAGTGAAACTAGAGCCTCATATGTGAGTTTGGAGTCGAGAACTAATGAAATGATTATATTTGAATTTGACCCAAAAAGTTCTTAAAAATGTGCTTCGGAAACACCTATAATTGTAATTTCCATATATCTCAAAATCCGTGCATGATTTCGGAAATTCGACTTCATATTCTTGTTTAGGGGGTCAAATTGAGTGGGAAATGGGTCTAACCCAAATTTTAGAGCAACCGTATCAAAATCCGAAATTTCCAAGTGAAGTCTTTTTCGAGGGTCTACTTTGGAGGGTCATATATCCTAG
>JAJOOO010001107.1:0-51054 GCA_029582685.1 Solanum piurae | reverse complement strand
TATTGTATCGTTACTATACCTACAATGTTTGTTTTGATTATTACTTAAAATGTATTGTATTGTATTGTTAAATTCCGTTGTTACGTAACAATGAAAACTCCCATTTTATGGAACAACCAATTTGGTGTGTTTCCATTGTTACTTTATTTCTTTTTCCAATTATATCTTTACATAAAATTTCATAATACTATTTTACCATTTACCTTATATTATTTAATTCTAGTCAAACCTCTTACCCTAGAATAATTAAAGATATTTTAGTAAATTTATAAATTACTATACAATACGATACAGTCAAACCAAACAATAAAAATGTTATTAAACAACAACAAACAATATAGTCTAGCCAAATATTGTATCAACCATACAATAGAGTACGATACAATACAATACATTATGAAACAATGGGTAGCAATGATCCAAACATAGTGTCAGTGTTCATTGAATTAAGGTACATTACACTCCTTGAGATGATTATGATGATGATGGGGCTAAATATAATGTCTAGGGTGTGTATTATGAACATCATAGGCCAATCTTACATTACTAATACCATAACATAAAAAAGGACAAGTATACAAGAAAGCAAGCGTTAAACTTTAGTGATGCAATTCTAAACTTCTGTCAAAGAAATATTTTTAACAATTTGTTCGAAGAGAAAGGGGAATCTTGGAGTAATAGTTAAGTTGTCTCAATGTGATCTATAGATCACGGGTTTGAATCGTGAAAGCAATCATTAATGCTTGCATTAAGATAGGTTGTTTAAATCACACTATTTAGGTGTAAGTTGTAACCCTTTTGGACCCGTACTAACACGGGATGTTTTGTGCATCGGACAGGAATACGGAGAATTTTCTTTTACAACATAAAAAAGGAATAAAGAGAAATGGTAATTTTGTATTTATTTTTATTTTAGGTAAATTTTTATAATTTATATTTTTGTTGCTCTACCTTTTCCCAAGTTCTCTTCTTCTCAGAGCTTCGAACACACAGTGAGAGCTTAGAATGATGAAGCTATTTCCATGGCGTCGTTTAACCAGTCAAGCACGTGGCACCCTCTCTTCCAAAATTCCCTTTTTATCATTCATCAATTTTTCCCCTTCTCTGTTCCATTCTCAGCCAGAGCAAGAAGATATATTCGACCCTCCATTTTCCTCCACCTTAAAAACCCATAAACCCCAGAAATCGATAACAGAAAAGCATGAAAATGCTGCATCCAACGAAGATTCTGAAAAAGCCCACAACGTTACTGTCAATTCCGACTTGCCCTTTGATTTTCGCTACTCTTACTCTGAAACCAACCCGGCGGTTGAGCCAATTGGTTTCCGTGAACCGCCGCGGTTCTCTCCGTTTGGACCAGGACGGCTTGATAGAAAATGGACCGGAACTTCAGCTCCGCGTTTACAGCCGGTGGATTTGGAGAAAGTGGCTGAGGAGCGACGGCGGATCCTCGGAGAAACGCTCTCAGAGGAGGAAACGGCGGAGCTGGTCGAGAAGTATCGTCATAACGATTGTTCTCGTCAAATGAATTTGGGTAAGTTCAATAAGACCCGTTAACTTGTTTTAAGTAACAACTAGTATAGTACCTGTGCGATGTGTGGAAGATGGACAAAATTAGAGCAGAATGGATATACGAAGTTTCATTTAGCTGCAAAACTTGTTTGTATTGATGCGAAGTTGATTGATTGACTGAATTTCAACAAGCCTATAGAGGGATAATTTTACAATTAGTAATGTGATAATGATAGTTGTTGTTGTTGTTATAAGTAGAAATTTGTTGTAGAGAGGTAAGTTTAGCATAAAAGTTCGGATGTTATAGCGAGTGGTTGTTATAGAGAGGTTTGACGTATAATGAGTAATGTCAGCCTTCTGCGATAAATTATGTGATTGTCTATTTGTCTTTGCTAAGTAAGGCAGAGTCTTTGTGTTTGCATTCTGAGTAAATTTTGTTTTTGTGTACTTCCCCAAGAAGTTTTGATATGTTTTTGTATATATGAACTCCACCTTTGCCGAGATAAACAGGAAGGAAGTTGACGGCCAACATAAAGACAGTCAAATTATTATGATGAATCAAATATCAAAGAACAAAGAATCCTTTCTAGTTTAGGTCTGAGAGCAGATATCTTGCACATATGGCTTCTGTTTCACGGATGATTGATATTTGTCTGTGGATATAAATTTGCATCCTCACTTACGTCTTGGTATAATGATCACTGCATTTAATTCAATTTGATCCATACTTTTTCATGATTAGCATAGCATTATTATGTGTAGGGCGCGGTGGAGTTACTCACAATATGCTGGAAGATATCCATAACTATTGGAAGAAGGCTGAAGCTGTAAGGATTAAGTGCTTGGGGGTGCCAACTCTTGACATGGATAACATATGCTCCCATCTCGAGGTTTGTGATCTGAATGCCAGAGTGCTGGCACATATATTTGGATGAAGATTTCTCTTAACCTTTTACAAATGAACCCTTCTGTCGCTGATGCAAAGCACAGTATCATTGTAGGAAAAATCAGGTGGAAAAGTTATCTATCGCCATATTAATATCTTACTGTTATATCGTGGTCGACATTATGATCCCAAAAGTAGACCTACTGTTCCTGTGATGCTGTGGAAGCCTTTGGCTCCAATATATCCGAAGCTTGTGAAGAACGTTGCTGAAGGCCTGACATTTGAAGAAACGAAGGCAATGAGGAACAAAGGGATCAATGCTCCTCCTTTAACGAAACTCAGTGAGTAACTTGTTTTTTTCTCTTTATTAGAAACAAGTTAAAGATTGCCTTCTGTAATTGCTGATTGTTACATGCTACTCTTCTAGGCAGAAATGGGGTGTACGTGAATGTGGTGGGCAAAGTCAGAGCGGCTTTTGAAACAGAAGAAGTTGTTAGATTAGATTGTACCCACGTGGGAACAAGTGATTGCAAAAGAATTGGTGTTAAATTACGGGTATGACTCATATATCTTGCATCACCTTTCAACTCTTTAATGTTTAAACAAAAATTGATACCCCTTTTCGGTCTTAAACAAGAATTGTCTGTTTACCTCGACATTATGTTATGTTATGACAATAAATCAAATAGCTACTGAACTGGGATACAGAATCTTCCCCAGTCTCTGAAACCTTGTTTGCTTGTTTCTCCTCTCTTTGTGGTATACTAACTTGGGAAACATGTGAGAAATAGTAACTGTCTAACTTGCACCTCTAAGGGTGGGAGAGTAAATTTCATATATTATTTGTCCCCACCCCCTTTTTATTTTCAATGCACGACAATTGAAAGTTTCATTTCACTCTATTAATTTCAGGATCTGGTACCATGTGTTCCTATCTTGTTCAAAGATGAGGAGATTATTCTCTGGAGAGGCAAAAGAGATGAAGAACAGAACTCCGGCTCCTGAATAGAACTTAAGCTCACAGATGTCTTTTGAAATTTCGAGCTTCCATCTTGGAGCAAGGCATTCACAATCTTCATTTGGCAAATGAATTTGCCAAGGCTTCTCGACTGTTGCTTGAACTTGTTATAGAAGAACTAACCAGTATGTTCAATGACATTGTCCTGGGTTTTGCTGATGAGATGTGCTAAATTAGGCAGCTCAGATCACACCTTACTCACAGATGCCAAAGAAATGCAAGCAGGGACTAGTGATTGTTATTAATGCAATACCAGTCCTCTTTCAGCAGTGAAAAACTAGTTTCTGAAATCCTGTAGTTGATAAAGCTTCTGAATTATAGATGTTTTCTACAGAGCAATTAGTAAAAGAAAATTGAAACTTTTCTTTCCTATGACATGGTATTCAACTTACATCTCTCATCTTCAAGTTTTTGACGTTCAGTTTGAGAAACAAGAGACATTACCTTTTTATCGATTATCCAATGTCCTTTTTCTGTTTGGTCTGTACTATTATCTTCAACTGGATCTTTATCATTGAATGATGTTTAAATATAAATATCGATGTATGTAGTTTGGTCATCTTTGTCACCTTCATGTGGCTTATGCAAGAAATATCTGCTGATGTATGATTCACACAAGGATAACGGCTGTTAATTCACGAGTGATAACTAATATTGGTACTCAAGTACAAGCATAATTGAAGGCAAGTAGTAAGTAATAATCCTATAACTAAGTACATTTCATTTAGAGACTAAAACTAAGGAGCTAATGATCCTTTCTGTTCATTAATCAATATATCTCCTAAATTACTTAATAATAAGAACAAGTAGTTGGTTTCTGTTACAAGTAAACCTTCAAGGATTTCTCTTAGTTCATGACTCTAATGCTGCTGCATCCTGAATCAATCAACGAGGTAATCGAAATATGATCAGACCTCACTGGTTCATCATCATCATTTCTATGCCAACTCCAAGAGGCATGAGTTGAATTAATTATCGCGAGTTCACCATGGCCAAAACTTGCTTCGCGGAAAACAGACCATTCTGGTTGGGGTAGCTTGTACCTGTCAATAATTCGCCACGACATGTAAGTTCACCTGTCATAATAACCTCCACTCTACAAAGCCTGATATAAGCACTTTGTGAGAAGTTGCCAAAGTTGTTCAACTCAGAAACAGAACTAAACAAGTTCTTGTTTCCATTGCCATTTTAAGGATCTTGTGCTCAGCATGGAGAGAAAAATTACTACAAGGAATACTTACTTGCGCGCCAAACCTTCTTTATTTCCTCCATCACCAATTGTTATGTGGACAGCACCACAAGGATCAGGTTTACCATTATAAACTCGTTTCTGTTGTAAAAGAAGAAATGAATTGCATCATCTACGAGTATCCAATAATCAAGAGTAAACACGTAAATTAGCAAGCTAGGCATACCGTGCGCTCATAAGCATGAACATGCCCAGCAAACACTATATCTGCACCAGCTGCATATAACAGAGGCTCCATAGATGTCATCATGTCACCAGCTTCACCTTGATGAGCCTCATTACTATTATACCATGGCACATGGAATAACACAACCAACCAAGGAGTCTTTTTACGATCAACCTTTTGAAGATCGGCCTACAATTGAATTTCCAATAAATGCATTTATATTAGCAAAACGACGAGTTGCTAAGCTTTTCAGTAATAAATGAGAGTTCAGCTAACCTTCAGCCATCGATATTGATCAGAGTAGTCATCGTAATCGGTATATGAACCAAGCATGATTGTATGAACCCCAGCAACGTCAAATGAATAGTAGAGATTCGAAGTAGATCCACTCTCCTCAAATGGCATCTTCCACCTGGAGTTGTAAGATACAAATTCATCCACAACGAATGGTATGTATTCTTTTTCATGATTCCCTTGAGTCACCATCCATGGTCTTGCACTAGCCAGCGGCTGAACCAGTTGACCAAATGTGTCCCACCTATGTTGAATATAATCAGCATAAGAAAGGTCACCAGGGAGCAAATGAACATCATATTTACATCGGTCTATATGGTCTAAAGTTGACTTCGTCCATCCAGTTTGGCCTAAATCTCCTGCCACTGCAAAAGTAACAGGAAACTTAGACGGTGGAGTTTTGAACTGGAACTCCGGATCTTCTCCACCACATCTGTAGAAGTACACTGTGTTGTCTTGCAATGGTCCAATCACAGTATGATGTATCATTCCAGAACGATATAACACGTAACTGTACTTGGTACTCTCTCCTTGAGCTTTGTAACTGTATTTTCCAGTGGATGTTCCATATTCAACAATTGAAGGAGAAGATTTATCAGTTGTGACCCATGATACCCTTATGTTTTTGTCTCCAGCTAATGAGATGTGAACCTGCAATGACAATATTAAGGCACATGATCAACTATACCAGCTACATTCATTCACCAAAACAGCAACAGTAAACCAATTTGGAACGACATAAAATGTTTCCTTTTTTATGCTTGATAGGTTGCAAAAGTTCAGTTTGCGCTCTGAATCAAGAAACTAAAGAGGGAAAGAGAAGTTAGTCGAATTGAAACGAATCCAAGAAACATTAGTAGTTCTTTACACCACCCTTCATGCCAACCCCCCACCCACCCACCTTCGTTATAATAGCATTCCACTAACATCAGGGTAGAGCTACTATATTACACGGGGTGAACCCAGTAGCTTTTGCGTAGTCCCTATGTTCGTACTAAAATACCAAATACAAAGGTATATAACTATTTCCTGTGAATCCACAGTCAAAGAGAGGTAATGGCACAGTGGTCTCTGCCTGCCCAGCGAAGGCCTTCTTTCTGCGGAATGTGGGTTTGAAACTCATTGGTCACTCTAATCTTTTCACTACTTTAGAACCCACAGACGTTAAATCCTGGCTCGGCCTTTGACTAACATGACTTAAATCATGGCTCCGCCTTTGACTAACATGATGACTGTGGAAACATTTCAAAGACACTCTAATCTTTTCGCTACTTTAGAACATACAAACATTAAATCCTGGCTCTGCCTTTGACTAACATAATGACCGTGGAAACATTTTACATCCTCCTAAACAGGACCTAACACCAGCTTGAATAAACAAAAAGAAAACGAAAGCCCAAAAGAACAGAGCTTTGGAGTGTATTGAGCTTAATTGACGCTAATTAAACTACATTGCACATTGATGTCATGCTAAGCAACGCGTAGAAAATCAAAACTACTACTTCCTATGAAGTATGAAAACACAGACACCATCAAAATTGGTAACTTCAGGAGCTCAAAGACGGTTGAGTCTTTGGGCTAACACAATGGAACACAAAACAAGGAGTTTCAATCAGTAAGGACTAACCAAATCATAGCAAAGCATTGAACAAATACAAAACCTTAACAGATCAAAAGAAGAAAACTTAGTACCCTTAATTTCACATCATATTGTTACAAAGAGTAATTAAAACTCCTAGACTCAGCTAAACAACAATATCCGGATATAATCCAGACCCAAATCCTAATAACTTCAGCTGAAATCAGTAGAAATGAACACCAAATAATATTAACGGAAAGACATGTTGCAGCTGAATTTTTTTACAAAATTACAATATATCTCTTCCAGTAAGTCTGCACTCATTCTCAAAAAATCTCTTCCCTCCATATCTCTCTGTCTCAATCTATATGACACATTTTACTCACCTCCCTTCTACCCTCTCTATACCTCTCTGTCTCAATCTATGTGACACATTTTACTTACCGAGAGTAAATTTGGCTTAAATCAACTCAATATTCAAAAAAATAAAATTAAGTACTACTATATAAGTTACACTTATTTCTAGTGTTCATACATTTTAAAATTATTGCTTAGAGTAACTTGATTTGCTCTCGGTATCACGTAAATTGACACACAGAAAAAACTTAAAATTCTAGATCCGCCTCATTACCTGCTGAGGTTGAGAGGAAGATTTTGGATCCCATGGCAAACGAAAGGCTTTACGCGGCGGAGGTCGGAGATATTCTACTTCTTCTCCAGCTCGGACTGTTGCACAGATGAACAAAATGGTCGTCAAAGAGAGTAACAGTAGTAGTATTATCTTCAATTTGAGCTCCATTATTGGTGCTGATGGATTTTGATGTAAGATTTTTTCAAAAAAAATTGGTAACTAAAAGACCATCAGTCATTGCTTTTTTTGGTTTCCTTTTTTCCCCAATTACCGCCCTTTTTTGTTTGTTTCACACCTATAATTCCCAATCTCTCCAGTTTTTTCTTTTCTACGTTCACACTTTCCATATTTCTCTCTCCGTCTCATTTTATATGAGTTGATTTGACTTAAGTAGAGTTTATAAAAGAATAAAAAAAAATTTCAAATTTGTGATTAGAGGTTTGTGCAGTTAAAAATTATTTAACTGAAGATAAAATAGATATTTAATTAAGGAAAAATAAATAAAATATATCTCTGAACTATCGTAAATGGTATGCAATTACCCTCCGTCATACTTTTGGGACATTGGTGTCCGTGTTGTCTAAAAACTAAAGCATATATACCATTCACTCTAACGGAAGACTAAATAGGGACACATGACAAAAGTATGATGGATGATATCTGCATACCATTTAGGATAGTTCGAGGGTATATTTGTCATTTTTTACTGTCGTCTAAAAACTAGAGCATATATATCCTTCAGGCCTTCACTCTAACGGAAGACTAAATAGGGACACATGGAGACTCTAATAGAAGACTAAATAAGGAAACATGGCGAAAGTATGACGAATAGTATCTGCATACCATTTAAAATAGTTCGAGAGCATATTTGTCCTTTTCCCTCTTATTAATGCCTCTGTCCCATTTTATGTTTGTGCAGTTGAGATTGTTTGTGATCGAATTTTTTGGATTGGCGCATCTGAAAGGAATCATAGTTTTTTGTATCATATAACACAAAGAAACAACTCAATTGATTTTAATCTTAATTATTTAAGACATCTAAACAGTAGAAGACTTGCACAACATACAAAATTGGGTGAGGGGATGACAGAGAAGGTTGGGTTTGATTAAAAAAAATAAGTTAAAAATAACCCATTCAAACTTGCCCAACATACGAGATTGAATTTGATTTTGCCACCCCTAGTTGTGAATAAAGAGTAGAAATTGATAAAACCAGCTCAAGAATTTCACCTCTTTCAGACTAAAATACAGCTATTCTAGCGTCTTTATTCGTCAATTATAAGCATCACATTTACTAGATGCTGCTCACAATTAAATCTGCACGAACATTAAACCAAATGCAATCGAATACTGGAAATGGTAAGAAAAAACTTAACAAAGTCTACACACAGGTCAAGAAACTGCTCGGAATGTTACAGACAGGAGAAAAGAAAATGTCCCACAAAAACTCACAATCACTCAGTTTATCAAATCATTGTACAACCAGTCACACCGACGGGAAAGATCAGCCTAAGCACTGGAAACTTGAACGTCGTCTACTTCTTAGCCTTCCTTGAAAATAATTAACATCACTGCAAATGAAGAGAACGACGGATGAGCAAATACTGTTTGAAGAAGATGCAGATATAGCCATAAGAAAGTCCCAACGAAATCCTAGACTATCCAGAAAGTGAAAAGGCCCAACTCAGGGAATGCAAAAATGGCAAGCCAGACTTTCAAGGCCATATTTGTCATACCTGCTGTGGCTGCTGATAATTCCCATATCCTGGGTAATTCCCGTAATACATATTAGGGTCCTGAGCGGGAGGAGCATATCCATAAGCCTCATATCCTTGGGCATACCCATAATATGCACCAGCACCGGCACCACCACCGGCACTACCACCCCATTGAGTCTGGTCGGACTACATAGAATAATCACAGTCAGCACAGAAGCTGATTTATCTAAGTTTAACACAGCAAAGATAGGCCAAAAACCTGTTTGTTAGAGGGGCTACGCCCCCAAGAAAGCCGAATGCTTTGTCCTCCCAATTGTGTGCCATTCAAGCTTGACAAAGCCTGCTCAGCAGAAGCTCTAGAAATGCCGAGTGATAGAACATAAGAAAAGAACATGGACAAGAAATCTAGCAATAGACATTATTAATTGCATCTGGCATTACCTACTACCAAACTGAACAAACCCACAGCGCTTTCCAGCCACTATCTTCACGTGAACCAATTCACCGTATGGGGAGAAAACTTGTCGCAAATGTTCTTCAGCAACACTGGGATCCAAACCACCAACAAATATCTGTTCATTTGAATATGAAAGGTTAGAAGTGCATATACTAGAAAAACAAACTTAACATCGAAACAAGCTACCCACAGTTGTATTATTGGGGTCACTTTCGCCTTGAGTAGCTTGAGGATTTTGGTAGGTAGCTGCAATGGTAAAAGATGTGAGTAGAAATGTAGTCATCAAAAAGTGCTATAGCATCTATGGTCAGAAATTTGACTCTCCGGCACGTAGAGAGAAATGGACAGTAACACAAAAGCATAAAAGAAGAAACAAAGACAGGATACACATCAATTGACCTAAGCTTTATACATGTAGATAGTAGAGTGTGAGGTCCTTCTAATTCATTATAACAATCATTTTACATTTCCACCAGCACATGTTCTGGAAAGAAAATCCATGAGCAGGGGAAACAGATGAATGCATTTAAACACATAAAAAACACAAAATTAAAACAAATAAGTATCCATAAGCATTACTTTATAGCCTACACGTGCATGCACATCCTTTGAAAGACATGGATTTAAAAGTACAATGTTTGTGGCATGGACCCTTGTTAAAACAAACTGTTAAGGCAGTTCATAGGGAGATGAGCTGAAAAGGTGTTGATAGATGAAGTTGAGTCCCCAGACTTGGTAGCAAACACCATTAACACAGACAGCTGTGAACGTGACACACAAAGGAAGGAAAAGAATTGTAAGGAAATGAAATGAAACAGCTTGCCGCAGCATTATTTAAAGGTGTGCGAGATAGATCCTAACTGAAATAACACAAGGCCAGCCGAGGAATTAAATAAACTGGTAAAATGAAGGAAGGAAATTTAAATTTTGATAGAAATGAAAATAATTTACTAAGGTTTGTAGTAGTAATTCAGGAACTGGAAATTAACTGAATGTAGCATAAGATGCCACAAGAATACGAAGTAAGGAAGCGTGACATAAACAAATACACTGACCTAAAATGAGGCCACGCACTAAAGTGGAATCATTTCAGCTGAAATCAGTTCCAGGCCCCCATATGAGAGCCTCTCTGTTTCCTGCTTTGAGACAACACGAGTTTTATAAGTTTGTGCACATTTTGAAACAATTAAATGCCCCCAAGTGTAGAAAGTTAAGTACTGGAAGAAAAGGATCTTAATGATTCCACTACTCCAAGGGCAAAGCTTAAAGAACAGTCAACTTATAGACACATCAAGAGATTTATGGCATCATTGTGTCCCATATCAGGAATGCAGACAACAAACAGTACAGTTCAAACTGCAACAAAAGAAGAGCAGAGAAGGTCCACCTTCAGTATAGTAGAAGAAAGGGTGACATGGCCATACCTTTCTGGGGGGTACCCATTGGTTTCTTGTTTGCAGCCGGGCCAATTCTCATGGGCCTAGATGAACAAAGAACACCATTCATTTCGGTCATAGCACGCAATTGTTCACTCTCATCAGCGAACTTGACAAATCCATATCCCTTGGTACGTCCAGTAATTCTATCTGTTACAACTTTTGCACCTTTTACTGATGAATACACGGGTTTGAATGTCTCTTGTAGCACATAATCCGTCACTTCAGCAGCCAAATCACCAACAAATATTGTATACTCGGGTGAATCATCTCGCCTCTCACCGGCACCAAGAGATGCCCAGTTCATACGGAAATTCTGTTCCACATTTGGCATCAAGGCGCCATTATATGTTTGTAAAACAGTTTCTGCAGCTGCATGACTCCTGAATTCGAGGAATCCATACCCTTCAGACTGGCCACTTTGCTTGTTCCTGATGACCTTAGCAGAAACAAGCTGCAGAAAAAACAATGAAGTCATCATCATAGTGCAAATTAAAAAAATAGAAGCCAATATAATTAAGGCAAATATTGATCTTTCCCGTTGGTTTCCATCCTTTCCTCTAGAAACTTTCAAACCCCTCAACACATCTTCTAAATTCACCACCAAGTTTTCATTTTTTTTTCAAATCTTTGACATTAGTTTCCAACCCCATCCTCTTCTACCAATCACCTAAGCCACATAAAAATTTGCAACCAAAGGCATAAGGTAAATTTAAAATTACAAGGAAATCTTTCAAAAATCCAATCGACTCCACATACAAATGCAAAAACATAATCTGCAGGCTCGACATGAAAATGAAAGAACTTTTAACTACCATCTCCCAAAAAACAACATTACAGATCATTATGAATTACACGGATTGTATCACAAATAAGAAATCATTTTCCTAGCATAAACAACATAACCAAGCTCTACACCCACCTAAGAAATCGGAACTTCCTAATATTAACTTCTCCTTTAATTAATAAATTACAGAAAATGATTAGTAAATTACCTCGCCGGTGTGATAAAAACAAGTGGAGAGATAATTCTCATCCATCCAATACTGCAAGTCCCCAATCCAAAGAGACCGAAGCTCATTTGGATTAACATTCGAGCTAGGGCTAGGATTAGTCGCACCATACTGTTGAGACATAGGTTGCGATGGCTGTTGCTGCTGTTGACCCCAAGAGGGTTGAGCCTGAGGTTGAAATTGAGGTTGTTGAGCTTGCGGAGGTTGCATCATCCATTGTTGTTGCTGCTGCGTCGGCGGAGCTTGCTGCTGATACTGATCCATTGACATAGGTGCCATTGCTGGCTGAGCAACTCCACTTTGTGGCATCATTTTTCGGGCGAAATCGAACGAGCTAAGATGAAACCCTAGGGGTATGAAAGAGAGGAAGAAAAATAGAACGGTGACGAAGATAAGGTTCTTGGGGTGGGGGTGAGGGCGTGGGGGTGGGGGGGTGCGTACGTGGGCCTTTGTAAGAACTAGTCAGCAGAGGACCCGTTTAACGGAATGGATATTTGGGCCTTTTGGTAGCCCAACCCATATGGATTCATGTTATTCAAGGTGGTACATTGACAGTCCGAGCACCTGAATACATGATAAAGTGTTTTTGTTAGACACTTTTAGTTCAAATTTTGGAAAAAATATGTGTGTCGGCTTTGTTTCAGTTGAACACTTAAACATATGATAAAATGTTCTTGTTAGATATTTTCAAGTCAAATTTTGGAGTTGTTCTAAATGTTCATTATATAAATAAGGTAATTATTTAAAATACCACCTCCACTAATTATAGGATGGTATGGAGGTCGCGGATAAAGATAAAAGGTTAGCAGATAGTTAAGAGGTGTTTTTATTACTGGTCTGTTCATATCTTTGGCAAGATGGAGCTCTGTGTCGATAGTTAATTGTTATTCATGTAGTCTTTGGTTTGGGATTTCTGATTATCATTTGTATTTCGGTGATTGTTCCTTGTTGTTAATGTTACCATTTCTTGCATATATGATTCGCACTACTTTGCTATTAGTTGTCATGTTATATATGATCCGCACTACTTTGCTATTAGTTGTCATGTTTTTTTTTTAACTACTGCTTTGATTTGTTTGAGCCACTAGTCTTTCAAAAACTTCTTTACCTTAGAGAAGTAGTGGTAAATTTTGTGTATATACCCTCTCCAAACCTCACTTTGAGAGATTTTTCTCATTTTGTTGTTGTTATAGATGAAGCCTCAATAAATTTTCAAACATCAAAATGTGTATTGAAGCCTCAATAAATTGTCAAACCTCAGAATGTTCCAATCAAAATTAATGTGTATAATTAAAGAATATGACATGATTCGCACTACTTTGCTATTAGTTGTCATGTTTTTCTTTTAACTAATGCTTTGATTTGTTTGAGCCACTAGTCTTTCAAAAACTTCTTTACCTTAGAGAAGTAGTGGTAAAATTTGTGTATATACCCTCTCCAAACCTCACTTTGAGAGATTTTTCTCATTTTGTTGTTGTAGTAGTTGAAGCCTCAATAAATTGTCAAACCTCAAAATGTGTAGTTGAAGCCTCAATAAATTGTCAAACCTCAGAATGTTCCAATCAAAATTGATATGTATAATTAAAGAATATGACATAATTTATGTAGTTGACTTAACTACCTAATAGACGCTTAAGAACACTTAAGTAAAGTTCAGTTTACTTTTTCGATTCGGAACTCTTAGTCGAGCTGATGGCGAGATCGATTTTTTGTTCGAGGTTCAAGAGGAAGGAAAGGAACCACCGCCCAATGATGCTTTTACGAAAGTATGGTCACCGGTGGCTAATACCTTCTCGAGACTATCGAAACTGAAATCCACTTTCCATCGCTCTTTTTAGGTTGGCATAATATAGAAAGAGAGTGCCAAGAAAGAACACATACCTATCACTTTTGCAAAAGGATTTCCAAAATTTGAATGAAAAAGTGTCTTGTGCTCAAGTACAAAACCACAAAAACATATTCTTTAGTATTATCTTCCAAGCACAAAAACATTACATTTTCCTTAAATTGTGCATGAAAGCAACTACATATAAGCTTAATCATCTTCATGTTTGCCTTATAAGTGACCCAATAATTTCTACCTATTCAAGGTACTATAACAACAGCATTGATGCTGAGAAGTGAGAATAATATAAATTACAGCTACCAAAATGTTGTTCCATTATGAGTGCATGGAATTTAGCAACTTCAGAGCCAGTTCTTCTTGCTCTGCCAATGATATAGCATCAGCAGCAATACCCTCCTTTTTAGCCATGTCCCCTCTCCTCTCGCCATCCTCCTCATCACTGTCGAAATAAATCTTTGTTTTCTTGTCGACTCTACCTCTGGGGATTTCCATGTCTGATCCAGAGAGTTCTTCATCTTCCTCCTCTTCTTCCTCTCTCCCCCTCTTATTCTTCATCTTCTCCTTGATTCGTTTTTCTTTGCGACGTTTACGGTCCAAATCCTTGTCTTCCTTGTCAGCCACCTTCAGGTTCTTTCTTAACTCAGCGTATCTCAGATTTACTGCATCATCAGCAAGAATAGAACAAGGTGTAAGAAAGCAACATATGCAATTGAAAATATGCAGTTATACATATCTAGCAATGACTTAGCATCAGCAAAGCAAATAATCACTTCTCGCCTGAACAAATGACTAGGGTTGAATAACCAAATTTGGCTGCACAGTAAGCAGAATATGTAGGAACCATATAGACTGACCTGGAATGCAAGTTCAAAGTGTTGAACTAAAAGAGCAGCAAAAGTTCTAGTGTTCCCCGGATATTACTTAGATATAATAAAAAGGACAACTTTAAATAGCACAAGATATTGAAACCAAAGCTTTTGAGACTCTTGGATATATCAGTAGTACCTTTTTCTTTGTTGAGTTGAACAGAATCTGCACCACTGCTTGAGGCTGCTAATCTTGCAAGAGGAGGTAAGGTGTTCCCTTCCTCATCAAAGACAACCCTTGTCCCTACTGGTCTGTGGACATTGATCTTTAGTTTCTTTTTCTTCGTAACTCTAGTGGCCAGCCTACAAAATAACAGGAAGCAAAATCAATCACAATGAAGATCATAATAAACGTTAAAAAAATGTGAAGCAGCTAAAAAGATATAAGGGGAATAGCAAGAAGAGTATAATGGAGATGAAATATCAGCATATATTTAAGGTTAGCAGACCATTGCTTAATGAGAGATTTTCTAAAATTGCACTTCCACCAGGCAATGCAAGATAGATTACCAGCAAATCCATTCTGCTAAGCTAATGCCATCTTGCTTAAAAGAAAAAAGTTCTACACATCTAATAGACATATCAGAAAAGTAGTTGACATACATATCATCTCCTTTGCTGTTAATATTTTCTCCGCCTTCTTGTGTCTCCTTAGCTAGAAGGATATCTTCATCCACTTCCTCTGCATCTGATATACCTGCATCTGGATCCTTAATAGGAAATTCTGGCTCCTTAGTTGGAAATTCCAACAAATTATCATTGCTTGTGTTCTCTGGTATGAGAGATAATGCTTCAGACACCGTCTTCCCTTTGAGTTTCTGTTTCAGAAATCGGATCTTTGGGGTCATAGGAAGACCCAATGAAGCAGAGAATTCATCAATAGGAAGTTTTGTAACATCAAAAATCTCTTTATCTCTCTGTTTGTGAATGGACTTCAAATATGTCACGAAAGCCCTTTGAGCCAGATGTTGTAGATCAGGGTACTTGACCAATAAAGAAGCAAGTAGATCCGAGACAGACTGTATCCTCTTTTCATTTGCCTGTTTCACACTTGATAATTAGACAACAAAACAACAAGATGCTTTTCGAAAGAGAAATTATAATTTTATGTCCTCAACTTCAGTTGTTAAACAGAAGTGGATGAAATCCTACCTTGATAACTCGAAGGGGAATCTTTTTCTCTTCCAACTTTTCAAGAATCTTCATTTCAGATGGCATCACGAATAAAACAGATCTTCCGCCTGAAAGATAACGAGCAGTGCGGCCAACTCTGTGTATGTAAGCAGCACAATCTTCAGGACAGTCCACCTGAAAGGTGAGTTTGCATCATATACATGTCAAATTTTCTAGTTTCTTTACAATAGCATCAACAACCTTCAACGGATGAAAAATCACTAGTTTCATTTCAGGCTTTGGACTCTAAAAACATTAAGAACTAACCTGGACAACCCAATCAACCGCCTTATTAAAATCAAGTCCCCTCGAAGCAACATCAGTGGAGAACAGAACAGAACGTTGTTCACAAAATTGGGAATAAATTCCCATCCTTCTATCTTGCTTCATCCTTCCATGAAGACACTTGAGGGGAATCCCAGGACGGAGTTTTTTGAAAGTTTCAAAAACAAATTTTACCTGTTGAATTGGGAACAGTAAAAAATGACAGAAGGAATTAAATCACCAGAAAATTAAGAGCAAAAATTTTAGCTGTTGAATACTCTGAAACCCGATTCAATATAGCAGATAGATAATTTTCCTTTTCGAAAACAGGTGATATAGCGAAGGTCATTAGTGCTTGTTGATGTTAGGTACTAAAATCAACAGCGCTCTAAGATTAAGTGCAATATTCATGTCATCTTACGATAAGATGTTCAATGTGAAGTGTAAATTCTCAATTTCACAGAACCCCAAGAAGAAGTTCACATACCTGCTTGCAGCTTGATAGGAAAACCAATATCCTTGAGTTAAGATGTGCCTTTATAAAACTCCACAACATGTCAAATTTCTTATCAAGAGGAACAAGCATTGCTGTTTGTTGTAAGCGGTTGGGAGTCGCAGTATCGGACTCCTCGTGTACACCCAAATATTCGGGGTCTTTCAGGCTGAGCCTTGCCAGATCTTGGACAGACTTGGTCTGGGTTGCTGAAAACAATAAGGTCTGCCTATGTTTAGGCAATTGTGAAATGATTGCATTTAGATCCCTCTTAAACCCCACATCAAGAATACGATCTGCTTCATCAAGAACTAAAACCTGTTCCCTGGCCAGGAAAGATGCACCCAAGTCAACAACTAAATAAACATGCATGATTCTAATGCATAGGATGAAGACAGTTAGACAAGTATTTTCGCAAAAGAAAGGATGTTTCTTTGAAGAAACAATTGAAATAGAATAAATAATAAATAAAAGACAATAATTTCAAAAATTGTAGTAGCATCAACAGACAACTGTTCAATAGCTATGCTTCCACTAAACATAACAGAGAAAAGGAAAATGAAGCAGGTTCCAAACCCCACCAAGGTAAAAAAGGAGGGAGTCAATCTGTCCCTAGATGCTATACAATCATAATTAGTACGCTGTGATGAGCAAACTATAGCATTGTTTTCGTGGAAGGTAGTCTACACTAACATTAATAAAGTAGGAGCAAATCAGAAACCAATTCTTGATGATGCAGTATGTACTCCCTGCCTCTTATCAAGGACAAGACATGGTAAAAAAGCCTTAGGAGAGGAAGAGGGAAGGAGTTGTTAACTGGACCTGAAGTTGTGAACAATCAAAATTTGGTGTCTCATCCATATGCTGAAGAAGCCGACCAGGAGTACAGACCAGGATGTTCAGTCCATTAACATGCTCTTTTTCAGCATCAACATCTTTGCGGCCACCAATCAGAAGGCCAGCACTAAAGCCATGATGTTTCCCAACAGATTTAAGTACTTCAAAAAGTTGACCTGCTAACTCCCTTGTGGGAGACATTATGATGCATCCAACACCGTCCTCTGGTCCCCATCGAGCTTTATACAATTTCTCTAGCACCTAGAAATGAAATCTAATTAAATGGCTGAATTTATTAAGATGGTAAAAAAACAAGAAATTACACTACTAAAGATAAGGGATTCAAGTGTCAAAAATTAACATGGAACTATGGAAGCAACATTTCACTTAACAAATTGAATACCGATGCGACAACCACATAAGAGATTGGACATCTACATTCTTTTGTAGAGAAAAAACAAGGGGATGATTAACATGAATAAGAGCTATCTTACAGACAGCTCATACCGTGTGAAGCCAAATTCATACTATATCCCAACTGAATGCCTGCACTACAAATATCACCAGATATTTATCATAACAGGCCTCAACTATCAAAATGATGGTGGGATGATGAGATGTGTTTTGATAAACAGTTGTTTATAGTTCAGCTATGAAACTCGAAAAAATGGATACTTTAGCTGTGTTTTCGATTATTAACTCAAAACGTACCGGAATAACAAAAGCCAACGTCTTTCCAGAACCAGTTTTCGCCGCACCAAGAATATCACGACCGCAAAGAGAGTGTGGCAGAGAAGCTCTTTGAATATCGGTCATAGTTTTGTATTTGCACTGAGTTAACCCATCTTTAGTTTTCTTAGAAACCGGCAATTGACTGAACCTATCACAACCAGCATACCTAGAGAATGAACCATCCGGAAGACGTCCAACTGGAGCTTTATGTGGTAATGGCTCAAGCGACAACGGATTTGAACCGGATTCCGGTTTACCTGATTCTATCCATTCCTCCAGAAGCTCAATTTCATGAACCTCTGATAACCGGTTCTGTATTTTAACTTTCCGTGACTTAGGTGCATGCTTTCCCATACCTTTCGCAATTGCTTATTGATGGAAGTGTCTCGCCGGTGAGCAAAATGTGAACGGCGGCGAGAATTTAAGGAAGAACCGGTTATGACGGCGGCGGACAGGGTTTTGGCAAGATTTAAGGTTCGGATTTGGGCCACTTAACGTATTATATGGGGCGGGTCAAACGGGTTAATTTATTAAACGGATCAGAATTTAATTCACTTGATGATTATTGTTTTGGTAATTGGTTGCATTAATTTGTTATATGAGATTTTGGGTCAAAATATTAATCTTTCAATTTCTTTTTAGTTGTCATGTGAACTAATAAAAATAAGATTGCGAACACAATATTCTTTATAAACGCTACTTATGAGATTAGACGAAGTATGTAATTGTTGTTCTATATTTGCCAAGGGCAAAACCGGAAACAACAAATATCAATGAGCCAATAGTAGATTTATCTAAATATGAAGGGCATCTAAGCAACAAACCGATAACAAATATATAGTTCCTTCGTCTTCCTTTTTATACGTTCGATTCAATTTCCTATTTTATTTTTTTCCATCACATAATATTAATATCAGTAAATTTCTACAAAAATCAACAATTTTTTTCTTCAGATTTCTTTGCAATTTCAAGATACATACTATACTATACAGGATTTATACAAATCAATATACTGAAATATACATCTGATATTGTAGAGTTTTCAAGAGCCAGGAAGTGAGCTATGGGTTACAAAAAAGGAGGAAGAATCATGCCGGAAGAGGAGAACGGCGTCGGTGCTACACTGAGAGATGCTTTGTTATTTACTACTATGTGTATTATTGGGCTACCGGTTGATGTTTATATCAAAGATGGTGGTGTTTATTCGGGTATTTTTCACACTGCTTGCGTAGATGATGAATATGGTGAGTTTTCTCGACACCCTTTTCGATTTTATCATGACCCTTTAGCTATATTGTGATTTTTGATTATGGGTGGTTGTTGTTGTGGGATTTTTGTTTGGAGTAGATCAGTTTCGGCATCCGATCTGGATGTTTCCATGGTTTTGTTTTGATTTTTTTGTTTTGTTGTGTCCTGTTGTAGACCATTTTCATTTTATTATTTGTTAGGGGTGAGGTGATTAGATGGCATATGATACATTTCCAGCTTAATGAGGACATGTCCTTAGATAAAGGCGTTTTAAGCTTACTGATGACATGAGCTTAGATAAGAGGGTGTGGAGCAGTCGGATTAGAATAGTAGGTTAGTTGGTTAGCTGCAGTTTACGAGGACATGGCGTTAGATAGGAGGGTGTGAAGCACTTAGATTAGTAGGTAGCAGTACCTTGTATTGTTGTCCATTCACATTACTAGTCATAATATTGCTCCTTTAGTTCCTGTTGTTTGATGTTTGTTACCTATCTATTGATTCCTTGTACCTTGATTATTGTACTATTTTGTTGTAGTTTTTGTTCTGCTACTATGTGTTGTTTTATTATTATTTGTTGATTCTTGTACTTTTGTTACTTCTTTTTTCTGGATTGTTTTGTACTGTTTTTTCTTGAGACGATGATCTTATCGAAAATATCCCCCTACCTCTGAGGTAGGATATGATTTGTGTACACTCTACCCTCCCCAGACCATACTTCGTGGGACTGCAATGGGTATGTGGTTGTTGTATTTTTCCGTATTTTCATTTCAAATGATGAATGTGAGTATATTCCAGTCTTTGATTCTGTACATTTTATGGCTTTTAGAGAAAGGAATAGTGTGGAATGATTATGTAGGGTTCATACAATTGATTTCAATAATTTAGGATTTAAGGGTTAGTTGCTTTGAGTTATTGATTGCAGTATTTACGGTTGCATTGATTAAGAGTTAAGCTTACCAAGTAAGGGACTTGCAAGAGTTCTGATTATCCTCTCTCTCTCTTTTGATACTTGGATTAGCTATTGTTTTGAAGAGGGCAAAGATGATTAAGAAGGGTAGTCAAGAGGCGAATGTAGCACGTGGAAGTTTGATAGAGACACTCGTAATTCTGTCTGAAGATCTTGTCCAAGTTGTCGCAAAGGTATGCTTTTAGACATCCAATTTGCAATGTCTATTTGTTTCCTATATGGTGATCCTTTTTAAACTGCTGATATTTGTGCTTTGCAGGGGGTCATGCTATCTGCTGATAGTATTCAAGGACATTTAGATGGGGATAATGCAAGAACTGTTTGTAGCAATATAACTTATCCTGAATGCACCAAAAAGGAGATGAAAGCAACAAAGTCCAAGGTGTCTACCGTGGATGGAGAGAAAGCTAGTAAAGAAAGGTTTGTGTTGGCAAGACTCACTATTGATTCATTGTTGGAAGTGCCTCATGATCTATTAGCTTTTGCCTGGAAAAGCTTCCTAATGTTCTGGCAGACATGACTTTGGCTTGTTCTTCATATTTGCAATTAAATTATTGAAAGCAAGTGATGAGTATATAGAGCAGATAAGTAATAATGTTAAAGTAATTTCTTAATCAGTTTGGTTAACTATCTTTTGTTTCATAGATAGGCTGATAAATTAAGTTGGCAAGCTTGTTCACCCAAATGTATTTGTTTGTCGTATCACTAGTCTTGTGATGACTTTATAGAGGGTGTTCTGGGAGGAGCGCACTGTGATAGGAAGATGCCTAATAAAGTGATAAGTAAGCTCTATATAATAGTGTTGATAAAAGCCTGCTTAAGGTGCACAAACTCAGGGGACTTCAAGTGAGGCAGTTCACCTTATTTAAGTAGCATCTTAGTGCGGCATCATGCACACACAGTAACTATGGTCTCCATCTTTAAAAGAATGACGCTTCAAATAAATTTCGATAGTATTTATTGTTTGATAAATTTTTTGATGGATAAAAATATTATTGATTAAGAATGCTAGAGTAGAAAGTTAGTGAGAATTACTTAGTCACTAGTCTAAATGTGAAAGTTGTATTTGAGCCATTAACTTTATGTAATTTCTGAACTTGATTGATATGGTTTTCTCTTCATTAATTGCAAATTCACAATATTTGGTTCATATCATTGTTTTTCGTGTTTATAGTTTTTTTCTTGCTTTACTATATATTTTGATCTTCCTGTTCATTTGTGCATTTCTGCACTATAGCACGCACGCTTTTCTATGGGTTTTGCTGTTGATAACATTGCTATGGGATGGTTGTGAAACCAAAAATATTACGTAGGAGTGCATAATGTACCTACAAGATGAAATTTGTTAAAAAGCAGATGTTACAATCTTGGAAAAGATTTAAAAGGAATTATCACATCTGATAAAGGGTACATGCACACGTAAATGAGAAAAGGAGAGATAATTACTTAGACAGTGAGATGGTAAAGCACGTAAAATCAGATTCGTATTGAGAGTTTTTTTTCTGATGAACTAAATATATTATTAAACAAAAGGGCAAAACCTATACAGACATGTGCTTTTGTAGTACTTGCTCTCCATGATGTATGCATACTTCCTGAAGGTTTTTCTTTCTCTTTTTAAAGAGGGGGTGTGATTTCTTTAGCAAAATTAGGTGTAAAGTCAAAATTGGAGTTCTCTGGTATAAATTACCTTAACCATCTTATTACTGCTGAATCAACACAATGCATCGCTAATATTTGCAGTATTGCTATCAGATTAACAGTAAATTTTGGGCAAGTCGCCTCAATATCTGATACCTGCTGGGTTTCTGCCCTTCCTCTCATGAGATTATTATCTCACTTCTCATAACCTTGATTTTTCTCATCTACATGGTCAACTGGGCACTAATTTATTCCATTCATGTCAACTATGACAGATATGTGCGAAATGGCTTAATCAATAAGCAAAGTGATCGCAGAGAGAGCCATGAGTCTCTAAGGGAGAGAACTGTATGTTAATCCTAACATTGGCTGAGCATTAATTGAGATATAAAAAGAGGTGATCTATTTGCTATTGATTAATGAACTTATATTTTGTTTTTTAATTTCATTTTGCAGATCCTTGAAGTTCAAGGCTCAAGCTCAAATGGTGAGTATTTGTTCAATCCTTCAGTTCTCACAGGAACATATCAATTCATGTGGACCTGTTGGTGGGTGGAAAACAGATTAGGCAGTGTCTCTCGCTGACTGAGTTATGAATCATATTCACCCAAACCTCTGATTTCCATCACTTATAATTCTGTATAACCAATTAAAAAATGCTATTAAAGAATTAGATCAATGGACAAAAGAGGGTTGTCCTTATGGAAGGGACACTCGTGTCACCTAGGGGGAAACCGGAAAAGGCACTGTTGTCCCCCACATATTACTTAAAAGAAAGAAAAGGAAAAAAAAATTGAATCAACTTTTGTGACTCTGTTCCTGCTGAGAATGGTGTCAATACTTAATGGTGAAGGGAAATCCTTACCTTAACATGCTATTTCCTTATTCTGCAATAGAACTCGTAACAAATTAATGATTGCTTCTGGACAATGAGATCTTTGAGCTCTTTATGTAGTGTATATATTATCATAAACCAAAAGAATGTCAGTCATGAATGGTATTACAATTTTTTCACTTGCAGTGGATGTTTCTGTTACTCAAGCACAAGCAAATGCCCTTGAGAATGTTACCTTCATAAAAAACTTGGAGTTGTCATCAAATGGAATATCTCATGGTAGTCCTCCTCTTTCCTCAACCAAACTTGATGATCGGAATAATGATAGGCACAGTCAAGAGCAGCAGACTCTAGGAAAAACTCCTTGTTTGGGCCCTACTTCCTCTGGTGCTCCAATCACCTCAGTCTCATGCGTCAGCTCATCATCAGCTCCAGCTGATTTGGTGCCTTCACGAGGTTCAATTCATAATGCTAGTACAAAGGTAAAGTGAACTTAGTGGGGTCCATTGTTGTCGGTGCATGATTCTTAGTTGTTCCATGTAATCAAGGTTATATAAGCTAATATTTTCAGTAGGTTTATGGTGATGTCAAAATTATCGTGGTACTTCGAGATTTTGGAAATTCTTCTCCTTGTTGATCCTATATTATTCATCATCTAAGAAGATTTATGACTGTAGATTTTCTTTCTCTCTAGGAATCTAAGCTCAACCCTGGGGCAAAGATATTTTCTCCATCAACTTTGCAGCATAGAACTGTTACACCTCCTGTGGTGCCAACGATGGCTTACGTGCCAGATTCCTGTCCTGTAGTACCTGTTGTTACAGCAGAGCCTGAAGTTGGAATTACCCCGTTTGCTCCTCATCCATCTGTGCCTGTCAAGTTTGTCCCATATAATAATTTGGCAGCTGGAAATGGTGGCTTGGATGTACAGTATGCTCAACCGGTATGTGATTACATTATCTTTACTTTGAAAACGCAGCACCTGCTCCCTGCTTTGCTTTTCTGACAATTGGAGTTGCTGTTTGATCTGAGTAACTTGGATTTATTTACTGATTAAAAAATTGTTTTGGTTGATTGACCACCATATCTTTGTACCTTAACCAACCATCTCATATTGACCACAAGAAGTTGTAGCTTACTTACATAACCACAGCAGACCTCTGCTGGATGGTGTTTGGAGACTAGCATGTCGGTTTGTAATGGAGACTATAATGCAATTTTGTGCTTCATCTAATCTAATTATATCACTGATATACATTTAGGGAAGTTAATTGATATATATATGTCAATAAAAAGAAGAGGTAAATAAAAGTTGTGGCCTAGTGGTTGAGAGTCATGACATAGTTACATGATGGTACTTGTTGCTTGTGGGAGGTGGTAGGTATCATGTGGAATTAGTCGAGGGGGGCAAAATCTGGCCCAAACACCACGGTCATACAAGAAAAAGAAAAAAAAGAGGAAGACAATGGTTTCCCAGAAAGCATGTTATATTTTTCTGTTGTATGAAGAAACAATTTTGAAGGTAGAAGAAAGTAATTGGGATTCTTCTTCTTGGTATTATAATATGCAGTTTACCAAAGAGGTGCTGCTTTCTTAGTTAGCAATGACATTCACCAGATGCCCTTTCAAATTAGTTGCTACGGCTTAATATCAGACAAGTTAAACCAATCACCTCCATTATTCGATGTCATACTTATATAGAATCAGTTATTACTGTTTGATGCTGCTGAATAGTTTCTGAAGCCTTTCGTTGTTAACATGCAGACAATTGGATACATGGGAAGCAGGACTCAGCCGGCAAGGTATGGCAGTCAGTATCATCACCTTCAGGCTGCAACTGGTTATGTGCATCCAAATTCTCAAAATGTAAGGGAATTTTTTCTTGAGAAATTACCATGCGACTTTGTCTTTCTGATGCCGTTTATTTTGTTAGGCTGGAAAGAAAGGTCTGCCGCTGTAGTTGTAGAGTCATTGAGGTTTAGCATGTCGAGGACTGTGGCCCTATTACTAAATTGACGTCCTCAGGACAAAATCATGTCATCCTGTTATTATTTTTGTGCTTGTAAGACGGTTGCAGATGTTAATGCCACTTCTAAAATTCTCTATGTTTTCAGGTTATGGTTGGACGGTTGGGACCACTTGTTTATATGCATCCTGTTTCTCATGTAAGACAAATTACTTTTTGTAGCTTATTTTGGGACAAAAAATTTCTGACAGTAGATGTTTATTTTTCAATATACTTGGATTGTATTTTGTTACTTTCCTCTTATCTGATTTTCTTTGAGTATTATGTGTTTCAAATTCCTGATTCTTCTCTCTGATATCTTGTCAAAAGGACATTGTTCAGAGTGCAGCGGGGTTCCCTCAAGTATCCACACGTCCTCTATTAATTCCACATCAGGTCCATCCTCCTAAGCATCAAGGTACGTGTTCATGGCACATAATGGTATATAACCAGAAGTGGTACAAACGTCTACTAAGTCTCGAGTTCAAATCAATAGTTGCTAGTAGCCTCAGCTATTTATATTGAGGGTCCGGAATGCATAATGCTCTATAGTCTGTTTTAGTATTAGAACAAGTTAAATGCAATTGCTGCTAGTAGCTGTAGCAAATAGTTACCTTTCTCAAACAAAAAAAAGTTGTAGCAAATAGTTATATCAAAAGTTCAAGCTTGCACGCCGGGATCTAAGGATGAAGACTTTTAAAAGCTTTATTCCTGTACAAGGTAGATGACCAAAAGCTATAGATGCAGCAGCAGATACAACTCGTGGAAAGTTTTAGCAATTGTTGATGCCTTAGCAGGTCCTTTTTTTTGTTCGACTATCATGACTATAATATGTTTGTTGAGTATGAATTTGTTTTCTATTTTTCATTAGCTTGCAATTTCAACCAGATGATGAACAACAATTTGTGGCTAACTACAACTTGCTGCAATAACTTTTATCACCTGAATGATGATGTGATGTGGATTGTTAAAGCAGTTATTTACATATGATAGTACTGTAACAAACTATCTGTATTTTACTAGTCCAATAACCTTAGTCCATCCCTTGCTGCAGGAAGTACAGCACCACAAGCACTGCAGTTGTATATGACTCCCCCAGTTATAACAGGGCTACAACAACCATTCACTATACCAAGCATTCCTATTACACAGGCGTCTTTTCCTGTTATGCGGCCTATGCAATTCTCAGTACCTAATGGTTTTGTGCCTAACAAGTTTGCGTGAATATACTTCTGTAGTTGAAATGATGCTGCCTATTGAGATTCCTTTTTCGTTTCTTCTCAATGTCTGGCGGCGTGATTCTTTTTTTAAGTTTTCGGTCTTGTAGTATGAGCAGGTTATTCTTTGTTAGGGAGAGGCATTAACATTGTATATTGAGTTACGCATGAAGTTGTTTTGTTTGGAGGTAGAGGAAGAGTTCACTTGGGCGGTTCTTGTTTTGGTTGTGATATCCATAGGAGATAGATTTTCCAGCTTTGAACTGCAGGAACACAAATTTTTGGGCGTCGAGAAGTTGCACTTTTTGTATGATACACTAAGCTTGAAATTAATAGTTTTGTTATAGCTCTTTAAGTTTGATGCATTAAGCTAATGTGGATTTGGTTTATCAAAACCTGTCATATAAGCTTGATCTTCCGGATGTGAACTATTTATTGTATGATTTTTTCCACATTTCATTTTCAGCGTCAAGTTATATTTTGGCCAAAGTCATTTCTTGGATTCAATTGTATACTATTCTAAGATAGGTCCTAATCTTTTTTTATAAATATTGCTGTAATGTTATTGGTCTCCAAACTATGACATGTTGTTTGGTGAATATCGTAATTAAGTATATTCAAGATGAAGCAAAAAAGCAAGTATCTGAGTAATCCTGTTAAAAACGAAGTTCATGCACATCAAGATATACTCTGTGTAATCTCACAAGTATGTCTTGGAAGGATAGAGGGTACGCAAATCTTACCTTTACCTCCACCGAAAGACTCTTGGCTTGGGTGTAGTAAATTGTGCTGTTCAAAACCTGAATTTACAATATCAAAATTGGCCACCTGTGCACAAGTAGGCTCCAACCTTGACATTGCCAGTCACATGATATAACTAATTCAATACGATTGCAAAGCAGATATGAGTACGGAAATTATAATCCACCATTATAAACAGTTTCCATAAACGTTTACGTCTATGCAAGATTCTAATCTGAACTGATAAACATATAAAGATAAGCTTTTCGAGGTTTGGCTAATGCCAACCAGGAGCTATTTCGGGACATTAGTATCACTATACAGTCTGCCAGGGTCTACGGGATGTGAGTTTCAGATATGAGAATATGCGGATGTTCCTGCTATGCTACTGAACGCTAGTCTCCTCCATACTGCCATCAGTTGTTGGAGTCTTCATTACACCAAGTCCTGATTCTCCGGCACGAAGCAGCTGGTTCTCCTTCAGATTTTCCTGCACAGCCTTCATGCAGGAAAAATTTCATGATTTAGATCTTTATTGATGTAGTTTACTATAGAGCTCAAAATGAATATTGAAGTTTTGGTAAATTTACCTGTAGAAGTTCGGTCATCCTGCCAGTACCATAGTTCATCAGCGGCTTAGAAACAGATGTAGCCTGGGTATGAAGAGTGGGGATAACTGGTTCACTCGGTTCTGCTGAGGGAACCTGATTCACAGTATCTAGTTTTGGTATCACAGGTGAATGTTCAGCTGACAACTTGTTAGAGGCGTCATTGTTTCCAGTATCTTCTTTTTGTGACAGCCCAGATCCTTGAGACACGTTGGCCACTGCAACAGGTATTGCTACGTTGGTTGATACAGCTGGCTGCACCACTTCCTCTTTCACAGCTTCTGCTCCCTTGCTAAGATAGCCATCTTCTTTCTTCCCAGTACCTATTGTTACTTTGTTGCCAACTTGAGCTTGTGAAGCAAGTGTTTCACGAGTTGGTTCCGGTGGTAGCTGTCCAGGGGTTACTGGTCCGTCAGGTGGCAGCATAGCTAATGGCTTAACCATCTGAACATCTTTCTCCCTTGAAGACTCCCTGTTTGAAGCTTGGGATACAGAACTTTGACTAGATGCTAGTCCATTTGTCAAATTGACAGGCTGTAGCACAACAGGAACTACTGTGCCTCTGGCACCCACTGGAGGGACTGAGGGATGCATTACTACCTGTTTGCTTTTTGAGGACCTAGATCCAAGCTTAACTGATCCATTGCGCTCAGCCCTAGGGCCGTACACCTGAAGCTGGTTTACAGCTGGAGGACGAACCTCATTCCTTCTGATCATCTGAAGATGTGGGGCGACATCATTTGCAGCTGTGACAGGAATATAATGTCCTGGCTTAAAAACAACACCCCTGTAGTTCGTATTGGAGTCACCAATTCTAACATTGAGCAAATAACCAGCATCAAATGCAGACTCAACAACACCTGTAACAGCCTGGCCTATCATCCCATTATTTCCATCATTTCTATTTACTTGTTGTGGTTGGATCTCTTGCAATAGTTCAAAAGGTGGAGGAACTTGAGCACGAACAACACGCTTTAAGCTAGGATCCTTACGAGGGCGACCCCTTCTTCGCTTCAAAGGAAGGATAGCAGGGGTGCTGGAGCTGTCCCCTTGAACAGGTTGGTTCATTTCTTCAAGCTTAGGTTCTGAAGTTTGCCTTTCACTAGTCTTCTGAAGTACCTGCCAGCAAATCAGTTTACCCATTTTAACTCAGCCAAGTTACAGAGAATAAATGAAGAGGTGCATTTGATCATCCTACAAGAGTAAACTCGGTGTCACATACACAGTGTTCTCATTTTAGGACCAGTACTTTGTGGTCACTTTAGACCAGGAAAAAGAAAAGGGAAAGCAGCATTCAGTTCCAGGAGGACACAATTTGCAATACCTTGCAGAATTTGGGCCCAAAGTTGGAATTTGGAAGTGGAACGTAAAAAGTTGATGAGCTCAATTGACAATTAATTGGTAGAGAAAGGACATGGAGTACAGGTTTTTGATAAGTACGCATCTACAGATACTATAGAGGATAAATTAACTTAAAATATATTAACCTTGTCTAGATATCTACAAATAGCAAGAGAGAAAAGATGAAGAATAGTAGCTCTGTGATAAGCATGGCCCTAGATAAGCTAAATGGATGCAACTGAACTACCAAACTAGACACAGTTGATCAGGGTAAGGAAAAGAGTGAGCAGAGCGAGGAGACAAAAAAGAGACCAATACAAGAGCATGACTAACCAACTAATAGCTCAGATCATTCATATTCTGTGAAAATGTGAAGTCCATTCTTCTAGTATAATCAAATATCTCCCTCTATTCCATTTTATGTGCACTATTTCTTCTTAATATGTTCCAAAGAAGAACGATATCTTTCCATATATGGGAACAATTTAATTTAAAAGCTCCCATTTACCTTTTAAAGATGTGATTTAATAGCCACAAAACTATCATGGCATGACTAAGGCCACAATTTCCAAAGCTATTTTTTTCCTTTCTTAAACTTAACACCCAGTCAAATAAAAGTTCTAGAAGATCCTGAAAGGTTTACTCATCTAAAATAAGAAAATCAAATCTTAATCTGAGAAATACCCTAGGTAAGCTTGTATGCCAAATCATGCAATAATTACCAAGTCATATACCTTGGTCATGTGACAATTTACTTTGTCAATTTGCATCTTGCAATCATCTAGTGAGAGTTAAAATACATATTCCAGTCAAACTTTACACGAATATATTCAAAAGAGTTGAACCAAACCCAAACAAAAAATCTCATAAGCTTTTTACTGAATGTGAAACATGCAGTCATATAATACAAAAAATTCCACAAATCGACACAAATGAAACAAAAAGCTGTTATGTCTAACCACAAAAATAAGAAAAGAAGATCTTAATAGTTGAATACCTGAATATATCCTTACAATGTTTTTCTGTTTAAAAAAAAATAAAAAAAATTACAGAAGATGTTCGTTTAACATAACATATATACACAGAAAAAAAAACAAGAACACAGAAATAAAACTAGGAAACTAAAAATCAACAGAGTATAACTGAAGCACAAATTTGAACTCAAATTCTCTGGAAAATTTCCCTAAAAGAAAGGAAAAAAACAGGAAAGAGACAACCATACCTCCATTTGCTCGGAGAAGGCTTCAGAACTAAAGAAAAAACTAGTAAATTGGAACCCTATATTTTGTTGAGCAGATTTAGAGGATGAGTTTGAGATAATTAATTACAGTAATCTAATTCTTTGACTTAGCGGGGTGGGTGTGGTTTAGGGGGTATGGGGTATTGTATTTGACTGGTCTTGGCATTTAATGATTATTTTTGCATTTGGATTGCGAGCAATCGATAGAATGACAAGGTTGTGATGCTTAGTTAGGAAACAAACAGAGTCGTATGTGGACGTGTATCCATTAGACAAATGGGCCCATCGGTCATTTATCTACTTGGACTACGGCCCCTAATTGTTTTCCTTGGGCCATAACAGAGTTTGTTTCGGGCCTGCAAAAAAATTCTCGGAAAAAATAGGCGTGATGGCTAGCTTCTGCGTCGGCAATCAAGTTTAGAGATCATTTTAAATGTAATTAAAAAGTAGTTACTTCTAATTGAGCACGCACAATAAAAGCTACTCCACCACAATCCAGGGTGTAATAGACGCATTGAGAGAAGAAACGTCCTTCATGGACAATGTGGATGAGATCATAAGGAAGTTCTCATAGGCTAAGAATGAGTTCCTCTTCCTCCTGTAAGGGAGAGAAAATGCTGGTAGAACCATAATGAACCATCAACATGAAAAAGGGAATAAAAGAGTTTGCAATGTCGAGAATAAAACTTGTTATCTTTAGCCGAAGGTCCCTTCACTTGAGCTAATTTCCCGAGGAAGAGAATACAATAAAAAGAGATCAACAACTTTCACTATGCCCAAGCAATCTCTTCGCTCTGCTCCCAAACGATCTTGGACAAAGATACTCCTAACTAAATATGGAACAACCCAGCACACAGTATTGGAGTTCAGAATTTTGACAAGTGAGTTAGAAAAGTTCTAGGAGTTTGAAACTCAATGAACGATTTTTGGAATTTGAACTTATAAAGGTTCAAACCCCATAATTTTTTCATGGAATTTTTAAATATAGGTAATTAGGTACCATGAATGAAACAATAATAATAATTTATACGAAATAGGTTTGAATATACCCCTCTACTATGTTCTATTGTTTAAACCAGTCCCCCGTTATGGAGTTATACTATTTGGTTATATGGGACCTTACCATTAGGCAAAGTTCCATAACTACCGGCCAAGTGGGCACGTGGAGGCTCAAAAAAGGAAGACCCAACCCAAATAAAATAAACCCGTCCCCACTAGATAACCCATGACCCGTAAACAACCACTCTCAATTGAACTCCTAAAACTTAAATGTCATTTAATTAGTCTCTCATTTTAGAAATTAGAAAGAGGACAAATACGGTTTCTGGAGTTCAAACTCCCTGTCCGTTATGTGTCCAACCTCACACAATAAAAGGCTTGAAGCTTAAAAAGGTAAGTATCTTCATCTAAATTTGTGATATTAATTGAGTTTACCCATTTTATTTCTCAATTAAAATGAGAGACTAACTATTTCTATAGTTGAAACATCATCATTATGTACTGAAATTCAAACAAGTCTTGCTATAGAAATTACAACAGGGAACTTAAAAAGAAAATGAGTTGGATTTCACATTAAAAAGTAGTTTTGGAGTTTTACTTGTAAGAGAATTTCGAACTCCAACAAAGTATGATGGAGTTTCGCTAGTAAGAACTTTGAACTCCATCACACTATACTTGAGTTTTTTCACATTTTAGGTTTGAGTATTTTCGCCTTAATATTTTTTCATATTAACGATTGACTGAACATGGAATAATTTTGAGATCATGGCTAAAACCAGAGGCAGATCCAGGATTTGTAGGTGCCGGGTGCCATATTTTATGAACAATAGCGTGACATAGGAGAACTCTAATAGCCCGCTTGGCCCCAAAAATGCTATTTTTTTTATAAAAAAATTAAAAAAGAGGTATTGACCATGTTTTTAGGAGAAAATAAGTGTTTTTGACAATTAACAAAAACTGGTTTTCAAAATCTAAAAGAAAGAGATTTTCCTTGAAAAAGTACTTTTGATTTTTAAAAAATACACTTTTTTATTACCGAGAATTTGAACAAAAAAATGGATATGGTTGATAAAAATTAGAACCATTATCAATAGAAAATGAGAAACACTTTTAAAAAGTTTAGCCAAATACTAATTGTGGTTCATAAGTGTTTTTAAATTTAATTAGTCAAGCACAAATTAACACTCATCAAAAGTATTTATTTTTAAAAACAATTTTGGAAAAAGAAAAAGAAAAAAGAAATTTCAAAATACTTTCATTTTAAAAGCTTCTTCAAACAAACTATAAAATCTTTATCATCAATTTTATAAATTGACATACTTGGCTTGTCGGTTTGTTGGAACATTAGTAGTAAAGGACATTTTGGGTTCGAATCTGGTCAACCTCATTTTTTTTTGTCAAATAACAAAAAGGCACGTTAAATATTTGTAAGAAAAATGTAAGAGATCATATTCGAACTCTGACTCTGCGGACAAAAACTTGACGATTTGCCATTGGCACCACACAGTCATTTATTAATGGGGGTGGCATGTATTATATTTATACCAATTCTGATACATATATACATATAGAGAGAGAGTTTCAACCGAAATCACTGGGTGGCGTGGCACCCCCACGCTACTACATAGATCCGCCCCTGGCAAAAACTTTATTAACAGTCCAAAAGTGGCATATGCGAATTTCTCCTAATTTTCCCGCTATTCCTTTCATTTCCAAGACCCCCAAACATTAGGGTGAAGTGCAGAAATAGTCGTTTTAACTCTTAAGACTTCTATTTAAAGTTTAATCACTTTAAAATCAAATGCAGATATGTGGGACTCAAATTGAAAATTGCTAGCCTAAGTTTCAAACTTCTGATCTTCAATTCTTAAGATGGAATTGTCAAAGCCTAACTTTAGACCCAAAGTCTGAGTGAGTGACAGTTCCAACTTCAGATATTTGGCTCTAAAATCAAGCGGCTTGATAATCCCAATTTCAAACCTTTAGGCCAAAAGTTTTCAAGTAGAGTTGATTACTTGAAGTACTCTCTTGCAATTTAAGTCTTAGTTTGCAACTGCACAATCTGGAATTAGAGGGGATCCCCCCTGAAGCTCTCTAATAACACCACGAGCCATTGATACAAGTGATACTTGTAGTGTCTTATTTTTTGTTTGGGTTTGGTTCAACTGAAAAAAATCTCATTTTTAGGCAAGTATACACATCCAGAACCTTCTATTGCTAACCCTCGAAACAATCAAATAGCTCCCTCAATTCCATTTTATGCGATACTATTTCCTTCTTCAGCTGTTCCAAAGAAGAAAGACCGCCTTCTATATATGAAAACAATTTAACTAGTTAAACTTCCCATTTACCCTTTTAAGGACATGATTTTATAGCCACAAACTGTCATGGCATGATTAAGCCCAAAAGTTCCAAAAGTACTTTTTCCTTTCTTAATCTTCACACCTAGTCAAACAAGTCCACATAAAATGAATCGGATGGAGTGTATAGTAAGTTCTCTAACCAAGGAAGGCAAATAGAAACTATAGAAGTCCCTAAAAGTGCTACTTGCCTAAAATTATCAATCCTCAATCTGAGAAATATTCTAGTTAGACTTGTATACTAAATCATACAACAATTTGCATCTCACTACCGATTAATGCGAGTTAAAATCCATATTCCAGTCAAAATTTACAGTTTACACGAATGCATATAAACAAAGTAGAGCCAAACTCAAACAAAAAATAATTACTTCTTTAATAACCATGGTGTCGGAACCGCTAATGCACACCTCAACTAATTCCACAAAACAACCTCCCACCAGCCCAGCAAAACAGGTACCACGTAAACTTTGTCCACCAAGGCTAAGACAGACACCAAGAAATCACCTAGTCCCCCTACTATTTTGCATCCACTAGAAATTTCCATACCTTGGATGCAAAAAATTAATTCATATAAAACATGCAACCACATCATATACAGAACTTCAACAATTTGACACAAATGAACAAAAAAATCAATCTCTAACCTCCAAAAATACAATGTTAATACGTTAGAACACCGAAAACTAGTTCAATTAGTTTGTTTAACATAACAGATATTCCCAATACCACCACTACCACCACCACCACCAACAAAATCAAACATAAATAGCTAAAAATCAACAGTGTATAACTAAAGCACAAATACGAATTCCAATTTTCTGAGAAAAAAACGCACCTCGAGTACTTGCTAACTTGCTAACTTGCAGGAAGGAGGCAACAGAGCTTGAAGAAAAAATTCTAGAACTATCTGAGTAAATTCGGAACCCTATATTTTGCTGAGCATAAGATTTAGATAATTACGATAATTAATTAGATTAATCGGTTGCTAAGGAGAGTAATGATATTTTTTCTTATTTTAATTACGAAGAAAATATGGAGCGAATAATCGTGTGTGGACAGGTGTCCTTTTTGACAAATGGGCCACCATCGATCATTTTGAACTTGGCCGGCCCATAGCAGACTTCGGGTTGGGCCTGCAAAAAATTGCATGAATTAGCCATAAAATGGTTTGGTCTTTAACTTTTGACCACTTGGCTAGTTTTTGCATTGGTACTTTAGAGATCATTTTAAGTGTTGATACTAAGCTTTATTTATCCTTGTTATTTTGACATTGATGATTGTTTAATACTCCAGTTAATACTATAAAATGATTGTTACAATTAGCCATAAAATGGTTTGGTTTTTAACGTTTGACCACTTTTATTTAACGTTTTGCATTTTGTTCCTTTAGCATGGGTGCTTTAGAGATCATTTTAAATTCTGAGACTAAGTTTTATTTATCCTTGTTATACTTTGATATTGTTGATTGTTTGATACTGTGTTTTGTTTTATTTATTATTGTTGCAAAACATAAATGTATGGAAAAGCAAACTATGCATTAACAAGAATAGATGTATATTTATTTATTTTTGGTTGAATCGACAAAGTAGAGATTAAGTATAAGAATGTAGTTTACACGAATGAGGAAGAGATCGGAATCCTTCTTCCATTAGATCCCTAAAAAATGGAGCTAGTCATATTTTTAGAGAGAGATCTAGATGTCTTCCGAGAGGGCTCGTTTATAGGTCAAAAGGTCTATGTCATAATGTAAAAAGATCATATGCTAGTTCTAAAAATACATACCTAATAGCACATGCTTGAGTTTTGACACTGGGCTCAAGGCTGATTAATGACAAGTCAATCTAGACTTGAGGCTAATTATTGATGTGTTGGAAGGTCATTAATCACAAAGGGTGCATGCCAGTTTCGTTTATCTGTTTGTCAATCACAATTTAATTTTACCCCATATACTAATATCATGAAAAAATTTACGTGTTTAAAAGATATATTTATAATATGATCTAAAGGATCTACAATATGTGTTACAAGACAAGTTAACATACAATATTTACTAATTTAAATAGCCGTCCCAACATATACAAAAGATAACATGTTTAAACTAAGAAAAATTAACCTAATTAGTCGTTCATTCAATCACTTACATACAATTAGTGTATGATTTACTTATAATAACTCAAAAATAAATAAACAGTGATTTCGACCGGCGATTTGTCTAAAGATCTTGAAAAGCAGCATGAGTTGGGCCGTGGCCCATAATCCTCCAGCAACCCGAGGCCCAAACGAGCGAAAAGTCTGAAAAAATTGGCGCACAAACCAAAGAAATTTCCCCAAATTTCATTTGCAAATCCCTCCAAATTCATATTTCAAATATATAACTCAAAAAATTTACCCTAAATTCACCTTTCAATGGCAGATTTTGAACCTCCATCGTTTTCTCTAGGGCTTGATTTCGAACCTCCATCGTTCTCTCTAGGGCTCGATTTTGACCTTGATTCGGAGCCCCAGTCTACTGTTCTACCAAAACCCTCGGTGAGCTTAAGGACAATCAATGAAGTTGATGATGATTTTGAATTTCCAAAATTGGTTACGGATCCGCAAGTTTCGGATCCACCTAGTTCTCTCAAACGCCTTCGTCGTGGGTCTATTTCAAAATCCGAACCGGTGGCTCAAAAGTTGAAGCTAGGTGAGACATGGTGTAATGTGGACGATGATATTGAAGATTTCTCTTCTCAGGAGGATGAGCCTAAGGGTAAAAGACTTCACCTTTTTGTTAGGGTTTTATCTTTAGCTACCTTTCTATGTTTAGGTGTTTTAAATCTGTCAATTTGTGCTGGGCAAAGCATGAGGCTTTAATTTTTTCTTCTATATACGGGGTTTGACTGATTAAATAATCAATCTATGTTGATTTCTATTTCAGTTAGCTTTCATTATTTCTTTTATTTGTTGGAGTTCAATTGCTTGATATATGCTAGTGACAGTTTCAGAGGTTGATTTTGGATATCCTAGTAGTAGCTGAAAACAGTGGCAAAACCGGGATTTCAAAACATGAAGAAGTAAACACACCAAGAAATCAAAGGTGGTTCAACACCTATTAGATATACATAAAAAATAATTCTAACCATGTATAAACGGTAAACCGTGTAATTTTCCACCAAATGTGGTTTGGATAACCCCCATTGACCATTACTAGCTCCGTCCCTGTCTGAAAAGCTCTTATTTTCATTTATTGGGACTTGTAAGTATGTCTAAATTGAATATCATATAGTAAGTTGTGTATCTCCTGAATAAAATTTAATGCTGAAGCTTAATTAGGTATCTGCAAGTTAGGAAGGAGTTTGGGAGATTGATGGAAATGAATGAAGGGAAGACTCTTGTGTTTCCACAATCTGCTATTGTGAAAACAAGATCTCATATAAACTTGCTTTAGAAATCAAAACTTACATGAGAAGTTCTGGTAAGAACTGATTTAGAATCCAAATTCACTGGCCTATATGTGCAACAACATGATAATTGATGAGATAAGTCAATATCACTCTGAACAAAGTAATTCCAAAAGATCCGTGTTCTTTCATAATTAATGTGGGCTTAGAATAGAACATAATAAAAGGAACCATATAGAGTAACAAATTAGTTTGATTAAGTATCAATTGGTGTTACACATACAATAGGCTTTGTTTTAGGTGTCTCTTAGTTGATTTAGAGATTGTCTAGTGATTGAGGGATAAGTGTGCAATTTTTTTCTTTAACAGTGGCATTTGAGTCAATTAATGTGCACTTAGTTTATTCCATTTGATACTTGCATCCCAGACAAGTACAGAGAGTAGGATGGTTGGCCTTGTCCACCAAAAATGATACATCATGAAGAAATCACCTAATTTTTTTCTCTACTGGGTTCAAATTTTAATCCCTTACAATCTTCATTCCAACCTTGTTAACCACCGATCATACCCTTGGGTGTTGGACAAGTGTGAGATTTAGGGAACCTTGGATTTGTTTAAGTCAATATTTAGAATTGGAATGAAATGAGTCCTAGTATGCGAAATGGATATAGAAGATTCCCATAGCTGACCCACTTGTTATCATTCTTGTAAAAAAAATCACATAGAAGACCCTAACTAGCTTTGCAATTTAGTTATTGCACCGGGAAAATATGTGGTCAGTCTTGCCTTATACTATGTACTAGAAGCAACATGTGTGTTTGTTTGGTGAACATTCTGTTGTGATGTACATCTCAAATTTCCTACTTGATGTGTGCTCAAGAAATATGGACCATCATTATTAGCTTTTTACTAGGGAGTTAGTTCTACTTGTGTTTCAGTAAAACTATGTAGTCAGCGAGATCACTATGTCTAGTCTGACAAGTCAGATCTGGGGGAACCTCAAGGTTTTACACATTCTCTCATTGTGTTTTTAATTTGGGGATACTGCCCTACATTTTAATCTCCATCTTTCTTTTAGACCGACGAATCAGACCACAGATAGATGTTATGTTGTTTGTTATTTATTTTAATTTTTTTTTATTTATAACCCTCATGCATTTTAATATTGTTTGCATCAGATCATCCAAAATGTCACAGTTCCGTGTGTAGCAGTTCAAAAATCCCGTTACAGGGGCAAAGGGTATTATCCTCGCAATCTGTAAGCAGATGTACAGGAAGGAAGAAAGAGGCTTCAAATGTTTCTTCCATTCACCAGAGTATGGAAACTAACCCTAGTAATTTGGTCTTCCCAGAGCTAACTATTAGTCCATTGAGAAGGTTCCAGTTGATTGACTCTGATTCTGATGAGCCTTCCAAAAGTGAATTTGTGGAAAGAGAATCAGATCATGTGGATTCTCCTTTGAGCGGTAATCGACAGCATAGTGATGCAGATTTAAGTTGCCAGAGAAAAACAGGACCTTCTGCTAGAACGTTGAAGACTAAAGATCTGTGGGAGGACTTCTGTTCAGATACGACTTTTAATATTCATACACCTGCTCTTGATGAGGTTTGTGAGGAATATTTCAAATCGGTAAAAGATGGAAAAAGAATTCAAACTACTAAGAGTGGTTTAACTGAAAGTAACATGCGACCTCACGGCCCTCTTCTCCCTGCTCACTGCTACTTTTTCCATAAAGATCCAAGAATCCAAAAGCTAGTTCGTGATCGTTTGCCTAACTTTTTTCCCTTGGGTGCTGACAATATTCCTGGAGAAAATCAAGATGATGCATCAGTTATAGATTACATGTAATATATTTGCTTCTTGCTCCTCTGTTAAGTCTTTTTTTCACGGATTATATGATTTATTCCAAAGGTCTATATGTATGTTGTCTTCAGGGGTCAATTTTGTCATGAAGGAGGCTCTAAAAAGACTTCGCAGAAATCTGCTGTTGTAACAAACTCTAGAAAGAGCAGAAAGAATGTGAAACAACCAAATAACGTGGAAGAATCACAAGGATCCGAGAGATGGGTGAACCCTAAGAGCTCTGCTGGTATTCCAAAAGATGCTGGCAGGAGAAGGGTGCAGGCAGTTGGCAAATCTGCAGGTCATTGGTACACAAATGGAGATGGAAGGAAAGTAAGTGGATATTCATTTTAATATTTGGAATTTTGGAACAGGTCATTGATGTACTTGTTGAAATTCTTTTGGTTAAAGTTTGTACTAGTTAGTTTGTCATACTCAAGCCTCTAAACCATAGTTGGGATATGGATGTCAGTGGGTAAATGACTAAAGTTATTCTATTTCTCCATAACTTGGATACTCATTAGACATTTGTGTTCAGTCTGTATAGCTTCATGGAATCTCCTTGTTCTTTTAGAATCAATTCATGACATTCATGGAATCTCTTTGGTGTTATTTTAGATTTGATTCATGACATCCTATCTTCTGTACATTAATCAAAGAGTTGATCTACTGTTTTTTATCAGGTTTATGTTGCCAACAATGGACAAGAGTTTTCTGGCCAAAGTGCATATAGATGTTACAGAAAGGTACAATTTTTCTATTTTCTTCATTGCTTTAGTCAATAATGGACGTACACTTGAACTCATTGTTCTCTTCGTCTTTCTTCAATGCTATATTAGAAATGGATGATTGGATGTGTACACTTAACAGTTAACTCTTTGTTCTCTTTCTGCCTCGATATATTGTCATTGATAAAGTTTTGATACTTCTGAATATATACACAATCATCTAATGAATGCATATCCTGTATTTTCGCCCTTTTGCAGGAGAGTAGAGGGTTTAATAAATCAACAAAGAAGACTGCTGGTGGCAAAAGGAAGGCAGCTTCAAAGAAGAAATAAAACCTCTGTAGAAACGAATATGTGCTGTGTGTACTTGCCATGTTCATGTTAATATGTTCTGGAAAAGAAATTTTGTATCAACCAAGTATTGTATACTAGTAATTTGGTCTTCTATGATGAACAAATAATAGAAAAAAGCTCTATTCTTGATGTTTGTATCAACCTCTGCTCTATTCTTTACTACGTTGGAAGTATAACGAGGATGTAAATAACAATGCTTGTACTTGGGAGGACAAATCAATGGTGGAGTTTGGTGGAAAATCTGGCAGGGAAGTTAGAATTTTGCTAGGAAGCTAGCTGCCGGACTATGGAGGCTTCAGTTGCCGGAAGTTCCTAATATTCCAGCTCAAAAGTTACCTCACATAGTTCATTTAAGAAAAGACAAATGGCTATTATGAAGATGGAAAATCAGCTATGGTAGGGTGGCTAGTAAAGCATATGGAAAAAAAAATTAATAGTAATTTTTATGATTTTAATTTCATTTGAAATATTATTGAATATTATGAAAAAATGAAAAAAGAAAGTTTTTTTATCAAAAATATTTTAGAACTTTAAATTAAACAATTCAAATTTCATATTAATAAATAAAGTTTTTATATCACCATCCAACTTGATGAATTGCAAATAAATGTCTGACACTAGAACTAATACTTTTATAAATAGTACTTTATGTGAAGGTAAACACTTAATAGAATTGTTGTGAAAAATATCTTTATAACAAATAAAGGGATTTAGGTTTTCAGCTCAGGCTAATGAAGTTGAAAAAAAGGAAGAAATTAGACTTTTAAAAAGTAAATGAATCTAAATTATAAAATTACTAAAAAGTAACTAGTTGAATTCGAAAAGAAAAAACCAAGAAGAGAATAAAGAAATGAATAAGAACTAAATCCTTTTAGAAACTACATTTCTAGTCTCAAATACACCATAATATCTTGGAAAAGACTTATTTTCAGGTAGTGAAAATTCTTTAGTGACCATCAACAACTGGTTCTTGTAATCTTTAGAGACGAGGACCAGGGGCGGACCTAGTTGGACTCCAGGGGTTCACTCGAACCCCCTCGTCAAAAAATTACACTATATATATAACCTCAAATTCTGATTTTATGGGTATATATATATTAAAATGAACCCCTTGAAAATAAAATACAGGCTTGGCTCACTGAACAAGTGGTTCAAGATGTGCCCCTCCCTAGGTCACGGGTTTAAATCCCTTGGGCAATATTTTCCCCTATTGTTTTTAATGCTTTGGAAAATGGAACTTTTGGGTTTAGACCTTCAACTTCTTTTTCATTATTTTTTCCTTTTATTCCATTTCTTCTTTTTAATTTGTTTTTGTTTAAATTTATTAGACACATTCTTTTTATTTTTATTTTTTATTATTTTTATATCTATTATTCATTTTGTTTCAACACAACTCTTTTTCATATACTAACTTGAAATTTAAAATCTTTTAAATATGATGAATTATATTTAACTAGAAATTGAGATAGAAATATAATATATATATTTATTTTTTAAAAGGTAAATTAGATGTAATTTAATGAAGAAACTTAAATATCGTTAACACCCTTTTAAAAATATTAATTTATAGAATTCGGGAAATTATTTTATATTTTTAATTCTATTTTAGAGGGATGAAAACTAAACTTATTTGATTTATTCGTTATTTGTCTTTTTTTTACAGATTATGACTAACCTAGTAAATTGAACTATATGAACTAAAAAACTTGACGGTGTTCTTTATTTATCTTTTGAATATGCATTATAATATTAGTAACTCTATTCTTACACATTTTTAGGGAATCTTGACGATTTTCATAGTAATATGTGATTGAATGGATACAAAGTTAAAAAAAATTAAAAGTGAAAACTAAAGTAAAACATTACAAAATAAAAGTATAAAAACACAAGAAATTTTAAGAATGCTCGATGGAGCATGATAAAAGTAGAAAGAAATGTTTAATATGGTATAATAAAGTATGTTAGATTTAACATGATAAGGTAAATATCTTTTTTCCCCGTCTCGCTCCCTTTTTCATCATTTAATTTTCACGCGTTTTAGGAATTAATTTATGTAATACAGTTGATCCGCTAAAATTCTTATATGTATCTTTGTCCTCGATATCTTTGATTAGTTTAGTCTTTACTTTTATGAACCAATGAAATATTTATGATTCTTGTACAAAGAACATGCCGAGGGGCTACTACGCTCACCGCACACTTGTGTTACTACCTGAACTTCTTCTTTATACTTTGAACCCCCTCAGCAAAAATCCTAGGTCCGCCACTGACGAGGACGACCTGGTCCTAGTAATCTTTAGCGACCATTAAAGACTTGATCTTATAATAGTTTTAATCATTTCTAGTCCTAGATTGTCTATTAGAGAAGAGCCACAAGTCTGGTCCTAGATTAACGTGACTAGCAATACTTTTGGTCTTAGATTAACCATCAATACGTATCTCAAATATCAAATTGCTACATAAAATCTCGATTCAAAACGATGATAGATATGAACAAACACAAGAAGATAAAGATAAAGAGTGTGATTTATTAATTGGTTCACATCCCATGCTATAGTATAAGAAAATGGCTTTTTAAGGACCAAAATATATGTTTTCTCTTCTTTCAAAACCTAATCTACAAGCTTATCCTTCTATATACCACCTAAAAACTCCACTAATGAATGAGATTTGTAGGTATTCTAGTTTAAATAGGGATTTGCATCGATTAGTTCGATTCGATTTATATAAAATTAGTTTGATTTATCGATTTTCGATTATTCATAAAATAAATAGACAGATCGTTAACTCACTCAATTTATTTAGATCTTGTTCTTTTTTATTTTATATAATTGATGGGAAAATGTTAGAATGGGAACATGCACACAATAAGCCAAAAATGAGTGCACGTGCTTATTCCCTCGGATACCCTGCTAGTGCACTCACATTCACCGACTTTAATGCCCTTATTACTTCTATTTTTAATTATGCGATATTATTGATTTGATATAAATTTAAAAATAATAATAATAATTTTAAAATTTGTAAGTTAAAACAAATTCTAAATATTTATATAGTTATAAATTATTATATTAGAGATAAGCAAAATAGAATTTTTTTTCAAAATAGTAATTCATTATTTTCGAGTTAAGGCTCAAAAATATTCTTGTTTTTTCACATAAAGTATTGATAATCTCTCTTGTTTTCTATATGATGTATTTTTTATTTTCTCCCAAACTTTTGTTTATAGTTTGACGTTCGTTTTATCCACTATTTAGTATATGTAATGTTCAGTTGTCTTCCTTTATGTTTACTTGTTTAGTATAAACAATAATTCTATATTAAGAAAGTGAGAAGAAGAGTACTCCTTATTTAGTACAACCCAAAAAAATCATTATTACTTATAAATAAATAAATCAAGAATTATCTTTGTATAAATGCATCCTAACAAATCATATGCAATTGCGGGTAAATTGCAATATTACTTAATAATAATAACTTGTTTCCAAGAAGAGAAATATGCTTTTTGAGATAGAGTAAAAAGAAAAATGTGTCACATTTATTTAAGTAAAATTACTTTAAGAGTTGGATAATAGACTAGTCAATACTTCTCTTTTACAAAATTATGCAAATCTCACTTTTATTTTTTATTTTTTATTTTTTATATTTTCATAAAGGTCCTAATTAATTTGAATTGACATCGTATAAGACCTAAAAGGAAAGGATCTTCTATTAATACTTTTTTCCTTTACAAATTAAGCTCAAATTCTAGATTCTAACTACTAACGAGAAATTATATTCATTTCATCATAACTCTCGATGGTTAGCTGAATTTTCTAGAAGAAAATTTTATTTAATGAAATAAGTGTTTGTTATCTGATTTCTTATGTCTGGTAGACTTTTTTTTTACATTATTGATAATATTTCTTTTATATCAATTTACATGTCATACATTTCTTTTTAGTATGATAAAAAAAAGGAGTTACATCATATATTTAAAAATAAATAAATTTTAAAACTTTCACCCTTAAAGATATTATTTATAATTATATAATTATCTATGAATTGTTTTAAACCATACGTTGCCGTCCAATCAAATGATACTACAATTATCAAAACGGAGAAAGCATATGATAATTTTCACTTTTTTAACTTAATATTAATTAATTTAGCTAAAATTCAAGCAAGAAATATATTCACCAAATTAGAGTCATCTCATTATTTAATTTAATTTAATTAATTAATTAATTAGCATAAAATAGAAAAAGAAAATTTCAGGACAAAGTCATTACAACGCTCTCGCTAGGAGAGGTACGTGGGAACCATATGCCTAACGGCAGCCTGCCACTCCTATTTAACTATTTTCAACTGCTCCTTCTATAGTTAACAACCAAACTACGTCGTTTGGATGCAAGATTTCATAATACGACGTCGTAATGGTATACTTTTAATTTTCCGATATCATTCCAAGGCAAATCCAGGATTTAAATATGTCATAATAACTAAGTTCACGATCAAATAATTATAGATATAATAAACAACAACAAGATAATCTTATGAAAGTCAACATATATACACAAATTTTATCTCTACCTTGTAAAGATAAAATGATTGTTTTTTATGATCGAATATTTCAGTCTGGTGAACCAATAGGTTTTATTTTAGCTTCACCCCCCATTTTATCAAATTTTTAGTTTCTTATCCGGCCATCCGTATTTGAATTGAGATTCGATTAAATTTACTTCTAAAACAGTGATTCAATTGATGGTGAAAAAGGAGAATTCTTGATTCAGTTCTCCATCTTAACGACGGAAAATTAGATTGAAGTTATTCATTAGGATAAAATGTTTCTTTATAAAAACGATTTTATTTTTTACTGAAGAATTTAAGAGTACTTGTTATTTTATCACGATAACGCGATGTACTCTTAGTGACAATAGAAGATTTTTGGTATAAATGAGAGACGTTGACCGTACAAATCATCTTTACTTATACAGAGTTATACGTATAAATTTCCTCTCTCTCACACACATATATACACAGAAAACACTCTGCATTTCTCTCTTCTTTCTCCTCAAAAACCAAAAGAGATCACAGACACCCCCACCCCCACCCCGTACCCCCTCATCCCTATCCCCCTACCCCCTTTTACCAGCTCTGAAAGTCTCGGAGAAGCAATAAGCCAAAAAATTTGAGTAATGGCTGAATCTGTGCATCAAAGATGAAGGTTACTGCAAACAACAGAGCTGAACTTCCAGCAATTGCATCATCCAAACTAGTGAACCCTTTACCCGATTCAGATCTTTTACAAAACCCCTTTTGCTCTAGGAAACCGCCTCGCCGGAAAATCAAGAACTCCGGTGGCGCCGGAGTGAGGTTACGGAGAGATATTCCCGGTGGGAAAAGGAGCAGACCCAGTACCCCTTTACTACGATGGAAGTATAACGAGGATGTAAATGACAATGCTTGTACTTGGGAGGACAAATCGACTGTGGAGCTTGGTCGGAAATCTGGCCGGAACGTTAGAAATTTGGTTTCTGCTAGGAAGTTAGCTGCCGGACTATGGAGGCTTCAGTTGCCGGAAGTTCCTAATATTCCAACTCAAAAGTTACCTCAGGTAGCTCATTTAAGAAAAAAGATTGCAGCTTTAGGGTTTTTCTAATTTTGGTCATTTATATATTGACTGTAATTAATTGCTTTAATTATTGACTTGGCATTTGCTTGAATGAGTCGAGGGTCTATCGGAAACAACCTCTCGTCTGAGTTAGGGGTAATGTTTGCGTACACTCTATCCAGTCCAGACAGTACTTTGTGGGACTAGACTTGCTATGTTGTTATAATTAGCAATTATGAATGTATGATTTATTAGGATTGAAGTTGAGATTGTTTTCTCTGGTACCTTTGGTTTAATTATGATTTATGATTGCCTTCATTACTGCTTGCTTTATCTTCTTTTTTATTTTTTTATTTTCATCTGTTGGTAGTTTTATTAGTCCCTGCTGTTTTAGGATCATATCCATCTCCAAGTTTGTATTTTTATGACCTTAAGAGTGAACGGCGACTTTGATAAATGACAAGTGTTTTATCATTCTAGACTTGATTGCTCGGACTGTTAAAAAATGTTGTTGGGACTTGGGGGTGTGTCAGATCCTCCAAAAGTAGTACATTTTTGTAGGATCCAACATGGTTATGGTAGCTTTAAGCAACTTTTTTTATTTTTATTTTCCTTTCCTTCCTACAGGCTGGTCATATTGATCTACCCTTTTTCGACCATCATCACATTAAAGAGAATGATTCTCACATTGATGATTCAGTGCAGAGTCCACGATCTGTCTCCGGTCCAAGATATGGTCTTTATCACAAGGTATGTTTTGATGCCTTTTCAGTTTTTTCTCAATGTTGTCTATGCTGTCTAAGGTCCTTTAGGTAAGTCCTAAAGTTATGTCGAATAGTCCAAAGTAATGTGATAGGCGCAGGGAGAAATCCTGGAGTTATCGGGAGTTAATGAATGCTTCAATATTCATCAGAGACCTAATGTGGTTGGGCCCTTCCCATAGCTGGAAGCTTAGTGCACTGTGCTACACTTTTCTATCAGATACTTTTGGTCTCGGTTCTTAGTTTATCATGTTACATTTTCACCATTGCTCGTCTCGTTGTTTCCATATTTTCTGATCTAACAGAGGAGTTACTTCTATATTCTGTAGTTAGAGCCCTCATTTCAATATCCAAACTCTGCTATGGAGGGGGCAACAAAGTGGGATCCAGTTGGCTGGACAATAGCTGAGGAAATAAAGGAGATTTACGGCCATCAGAAGGTTCCTAATAAACAGTCGAAGACTGCTGCAATGATTTCCACCCTTGAGGCAGAATTAGAGCAGGCTCGCACCCGAATTCATCAACTTGAGATGGAGCGACGGTCATCAAAAAAGAAACTCGAACAGTTTTTGAGAAAACTTAGTGAAGAGAAAGCAGCCTGGAGAAGCCGAGAACATGAGAAAATTCGTGCAATTATAGATGATATGAAAGCCGACTTGTCCAGAGAGAAGAAAAACCGACAGAGGCTGGAAATAGTCAACTCCAAGTTAGTTAATGAGTTGGCTGATGCCAAGTTATCAGCAAAGCGCTATTTGCAGGATTACGAAAAAGAAAGAAAGGGTAGAGAGTTGATAGAGGAAGTATGTGAAGAATTAGCCAAGGAAATTGGAGAAGACAAGGCTGAAGTCGAGGCATTGAAGAGAGAATCTCATTCACTCAGGGAGGAAGTAGATGAAGAAAGAAAGATGTTGCAGATGGCTGAGGTTTGGCGTGAGGAGCGGGTTCAGATGAAACTAGTTGATGCTAAGGTGACACTGGAAGAGAAGTATTCCCAAATGAATAGACTAATTGCAGAGTTAGAATCTTTCCTAAGTTCTAGAGGTATGAACCCCGACGAGGAAGTGATCAAACGAGCTGAGCAACTCAAACAGGAAGCTGCTTCGGTGAATATTCGTGACATCAGTGAATTCACCTATGAACCTCCAAATCCAGATGATATATTCTCAGTGTTTGAGGACCTTAATTTTGTTGAAAATAATGAAAGGGAGGTTGAGCCATGTCCTGCATACAGTTCTGCTAGCCATCCCTCCAAAATTTGCACATTCAGTCCTGATGACGGTGTATACAACAAAGACAACTTCCTCAGACATTCTCTTGCGTATAATCAGAGTGATTTAGAGGAAGAGGGAAGTGAATGGGAAACAGTGAGCCATCTCGACGAGCAAGGTTCTAGTTATTCTGCTGAAGGAAGCGTCTGTTCTGTCAACAAGAACTGCAGGCACAGCAATGCCTCAATGGAGATAAGTGAAGTATATTCAGGGCAAGGTCGACAACTTAAGAAGGAAATCAAAGACATATCTAGGCTTTGGAAATCAAACGGAGACCACTACAAAAAGATATCAGTTGAAGGAATAAACGGGAGGCTATCAAATGGAAGGCTATCGAATGATGCCACCCTATCTCCAGATTGTGGTTCTAGTAAAGGTGAATTCAGCCCTTCAGGGAGCTCACTTGACTCGGGCAATCCACAAATAACACGAGGGATGAAAGGGTGCATTGAATGGCCGCGTAACTCTCACAAGCACAGTTTAAAAGCAAAACTTCTGGAAGCAAGAATGGAGAGCCAGAAGGTCCAGTTACGCCACGTCTTGAAACAGAAGATCTAGAAGACTACTGCTACAAGTTTTGATTTTGCCCGAGTCATCGGTCTCACTCAGCTGAGATATCAATAAAAACTGAAACAGTAGTAGTCCACATTTATGCTTACTGAAACTTCTTTGTGTATCAATCAGAACTGCTATATAGTAATTTCATGTAATTTAGAAGATGCATTACTGGCCACTATTTATATCTATTGAAGGTATGATTTAGTTGCCAATTATTACATCATTTAACAGAAGTTTCAGTACGACGAGAAAACAACTTTGTATAATTGAATTCCTTTATTCCTTTGTTTCTGCCTGAAATAATTATCCTTCTGCATTTGCCTGCAAAGACATGACGTTTACGTCAAATCAATGAATATATGACACATGTCTGCACGCTTCAAATGTACTTTTATCATTAAGTCATAGTTAATCAATAAACATTCTCGTCTTTGATTTATGACCTAACCATGATAAATCAGTATAGATTGAAGGAAATATCGGGTACGTGTAAGTTTTTTACCAATTTACCATGCCAAAATATTAACACAACTAAAATTTGACCTCACAATATTCATATAAACTGTATGTTTTATATTTTGAAAGGGTAAAATGCAATAATAATTGTTTTTAGAGGTATCAAATGTAGTGCCAAGGGGATATGGTGGGGTAGTTTTGCACTTTTCTAAAAACACAATGACTCAAATTGACCCATAATGCTGAATTTTGTCTCTATTCTAACAATTCGATGTGATTTTACTTATCAATATCTTGAGTATAATTTAATGTTTCCTTGATTTTTTTCTTTTATAGACTTATTTTGTGATTTGATGATCGTTAATAGCTTATTTCTCCAACGTAGGATAACTTGATTCCCTTGTGATATATTTCATCTCCAAAAATGTGAGACAATTATTTTGATTTTTCAAGTTGATCTTGAAGATCTTCTCTTGATTACTTTAGCTTTGAAAAAACGATATTTAAGGTCATTATAACTTTATGAATAATTAAAAGTTTATAAGATATTCGAGATAGCAACTCGAGTAGAATTGGATTTTGTCAATAAAAATAATATAGAAAACTAAACTAGTGAAAAAATCATAGACAAAAAGAGCCCCCCACATGTTGAATAAAACATTTATTAGTGGATGAGATATTAAAAATGCAAGGTACCAAAATAAATAAATAATAGAGGATAGAATCCTATGCATTAGACCAATAATCTTTTTTGGACAGTAATTATTCCCCTTTTTTTGGATCATGGTATCTTTATATTTCACAAAATACATTATTTGTAATTTTATATTTATGGGGAATCACTAGAGATTAGGAACATATTTGGTTGAACTATCAAATTCAGCAAATTTTTAAAAGTTGTTACTACTCTCTCCGTCTCAAATTATTTATCGTAATTTTCTTTTACACATCTCTTTAAAAATATTAATAAAAATATTTTTTAAGTAGTCTATCCTTCATTGATATTTTAATAATCATGACATCCCATATAATAGAGATGTTTGTAGTGTTGAAGGACAATAACTACAAGGGTGAAATGAGAATAAATAATTAAATTTGTCTGAAACTTTTAAAGTGACAAATAATTTAAGTTTACTTTATTTAGAAAATACGATAGATAATTTGAAACCGAGAAAGTAATTAGTTTGATGATATAAATTTTGGTATAAAGAATGTTAATGTACTTATTCTGATTCTCCACTTTGATAGTTTCAAACTAAAAACAAATTTTTGGGTGAAATATTCTTGGAAGAATTTACCTTTTTCAGCTTCCAAAAATGAGATTTTTACATAAAAAGAAAATTCAACAAAAATGATAACATTACATATCGATATTGTATAAAATATAAATCGTGTATGATAGTTCATCTTTTTAATGAACTATTCTTTTTCAATCTCGGCCAACTCAAATCTCCTTTAAACGATTTAAAACTTTAGATATGAGTCTCTCTCGATGTTACGGTTTTTGATATATTACCCACTTGAAACAATTCACATTTACGATATGCCAAATTTTAAAATAGAGTTTTAATTGTTGAACATGGAATCCTAAACTTCCTTTCACGTTTCTAACGCCTAAAAACGTCTCTCAATGTTTTATTTGTTCAAAACGATTCACATTTACGACATATTCAGTTTTAGAATTGAATTTTGAAAAAACTTTATTGGGTGAACATAAAGTGTTAAGCCTCATTTCTCGTTTTCAAGGCCTAAACACGAGTTACACGACTACCTAACTTCATATAATAGTACTCACTCCATTTCATATTAATTGAATTGTTGATGTATTTCACATTTTTTAAGAAAAGAAAATTAAGACATAAATTAGGCTTAACTTTCCATTTTTACCCTTATTAATTATTATCAAAATTATGATTAAAATAACTAAACATTAATTAATAACTAATTCCAATACTAGCTAATGAAGGGTAAAATTGGAAAAACATTCTAAAATTAGTCTTGAAAATTGAACAATTAAGTTAATTTGAAAAATAAAAAATATATTAACAATTCAATTAATATGAAATAGAGGAAGTAATATCTATAGTTTCAGATATTAGATATTTTCATTAGGCAGTATAACTAAACTAAAACTAATTGGTGAAATAGTTTAAATTCGACACCCATCACTTTTTTTGTCATTTTTCTTCGTTTTCATCTAAAAATCTTAAAAATCATTTTCAAATTCCGAGTTCGACTCTGCTTTGAATTCGAGTGTAACAACATCGGTCGAATGACCATTTTAGATAATAAATGATAATTGAATTACTTTGAATAAATCTTTTTGATTCAATGAACATTTTATCTAATTTTCCTTTTAAATTATTTGAAAATATCTTCTTGTCTTACCTAAAAATTATTTAGTTTCTAAAAAAGCATTAAAAGTTTGGCCAACAAAATATAATATAGCAACAATAGTATTTCTTCTCCTATCTTACGCTTTCTCAAGATTCGTAACTTGTCTTTCCATTTTCAATTGTTGTGAAGTTAAAGCAATTCCCTGTTTTCCGGTAAGTTCATATATAGATCTGCAACTATTTTTGAATTTTTGAATTTTTTTCTAATTTGTTGTCTGATAGATATCTCGTGTTATCTAGCTGGTTTTTTTTTTTTTTTTTTGCGAATTTTTTGGGTTCAATTTCTTGCAGCAACTGTTCATCCAGATAAAGGTTTAGTTTTTATGATTAATGGACGTTTTT